>JAXIVJ010005368.1:0-74540 GCA_036785665.1 Chirona hameri | reverse complement strand
TGGGGAACGGGTTGGAGATTAGTGAATTGTCACCGACTAGAGCGGAATGGCAATGGAGAGGTGAACGGCTGCAGCGTGCAGCATTGGTGCATGCGATATGGAAGACTCTGGGAGGTTGGCTTCTGGAGCTGTTAATCCAGGAATGCTGGTCTCTCATGAACCGATCAATGAGGCTGAGTTTGTCTAAAACGAAGGTAGGTTCGTTTTGAAGATTCCTCCGGATACGGCTGGCCAATTGGCAACATTGTTCATCCCTAGTTTATCATCTGAAAACGTATGCCAATTCAGAACTATCTTTAGCCAGACAGGTAGCATCTTAGGATGACTTGGCAGATGAGCTGAATTTCTGATTAGTTCCCAATTAACGCCGACTCGGGTGAGAGTTTCTCATGCGGCACAATTACACGCATCCTCGTCGGCCCTCTGACATGTCAGGACGTATCTACAATCCGGTCATGCTCCCGATCCATCCCCGGGATTCCGTTCGCCGTCTGGTAGCGCTATCATTGTCTTGCCAGTCAACATCTTCCGGTTATTTCAGCATCTTCAACATCTTCGCTTTTGGCAGTTTGCCAAACGCAAGTGGGTAGGTGGTATTACCCGGTGTGCTGACACCACTGTTCCTTCAGACATAGCCCTTGGTGATGCGGCGTTCGATCCGTGCAATGTCTACATATGCAATGCTAGCTGCAATACTAGCTGGGGTTAGCATGTAGGTACATTGCTAACACATACATTGCACACATACATCGCTAACCCCAGCTAGCGTCTGGGCTGAGGTGCAACAATCCGACCGTCAATTCTCATTCTCGTCTCCCACAGTGTGTGTCACCAGCTTCAGGCTAAGACCCGTCATGCTGCTCAACATTTCAGCGGATATGTGTTGCATGAGCAGTTTATGGGCCGTGTAATTTGACGGTGTCCCTTTCCTAGCATTGCGCGGCTGTTTTCTTGTAAGGGAGCCAGTTGCAGCTGCTACTGCATTTGATAAATGTCTCCCCTTTGTGAGCGATGTATTCCCCGAGAGGCGGAAGTTCGTGTGAGTGCACTCACCAGTATTGACTTGGCAATACTACCTTACGTGTCGTTTGTACACAAGTACTCAACGGAGCGCCTTCGTGACCAAGAACCACTTACCCAATGTTTGCCAGCATGTTTACCGTCGCGAACATTAACAGAGGACCCGTGCTCAAAGCTGTCTCATGTGCAGCTAGCAAAATCGATACCGGGCAGCTCGTATCGATAAGGACGACCGATTTGAGCAAAGCGTTTGACAGCGTTGACGACGGCGTCCTCCTGCAGAAGCTGACATGGTATGGTGTCGCAGTTCCGTTGCTGGTTCCGAAGCTATACCTCAGCGGCCGCATGCAAACTGTGAGAAAGTGGTGCAAAATCAGACCTGTGAAATCCGGCATCCCACAGGGCCAAATAAGTGGACCGATTCGTTGAACCTCTGATAGCTGACTTCTCGAATTTTCCTCTACACTGTCGTCTGCTCTGCTATGAACATGGCAGCAGCTCCTCCACAGCTCGCCGCCAGACAGCGATAGATTACTTTAGCAGAAAATACGACTTGATAAATCTAAGGCCTCAGTGCACAGCTGGTTCTGAGATAACTATACAAATGAACGCATCAAAAGGCGATTTAATTTATCCTGGAATCGTTTACCCTGTAATATCCTGTGAGAAGCTCGCTGACTATGCTGCTCAAGTATTTAGATAGCCTTTGCGTGAGGGCAGTCGCGCCACATATCATGTGTTTATGCTATCACACCATAAGTTTGGTAAAATATGTATATTGTCGTATTGTTCAGTGGTCTTTCGATTCAGATCTTGCGCCGTGTTCATGCTCCATTTCTTTGCAATCTATAATGCGGATTTATGCCGAACGTCCTGAAATTACTATGCTAGTACGGATTGACTCGAAATGAATGAATACGCATATAAATATTTATAAGTAGTCCAAAAGCTATTAGGCAATTGTGGCATCCCTCCCAGTCGGGCCAGTCAGTCATGGCATGCCGCACTGATTCATTGACTTTTACTTCTGTCGTCCTAGGTGCTCAAATTACAGCTTGTCACTGCGAGCCGAAGGACGTCTACGTGCCATGAGAGCGCGGCGTGTTTCCTTCTGCCACCTGATCTTATCTGGTCGTGATCCAGACATAAAACTGACACTGCCAGCGGCTGACAGATCGGATGGCTCAATATCAGTTAGCCCAAATGTGTACTTTTCATGTGACCATGTGTCCGGGGTCATATCACAGCTTGGATGGCTCACGGCCAAACAGCTGGTATCATACCGTACAGTGTGCGCAGTTGAGCGGACAATCGTATCAGGCCAGCCGGAGAGCCTCCTACAGACAATCGGACCGCGAACCCGCCAGCGGCACAACCACAACACTAGGCGAGCCGACTTGTTCACCCTCCCGTCTATTCGTACGGAGGCAGGTATAGACGGCGCCTATGCTATCGCGGTGTGTCCCTGATGAACGACATGCGTGTTGAGCCTGGCATACCGTCTGCTCAAGCTGAAATAAAGCGATTGGCCATGTCACTTTAGGCTACGTATACATGCGAGCCGGTGTGTGTGTGTGAGTGAACGCGTGTGTTTGGTATGTGAGTATGTGAGCCACTTCCCCCTTGTTTTACCTCTTTAACGTGAATGGGTGAAAAGCCAACTTCAATGTGGACGCCATTTGAATACATCTGTTCTGTTCTGTTCTGTTCTGTGTCTGGGTACGAGCCCGCGGACTAGACCAGGCGTCGACATGGAGCAACCATTGATATCAAAAGTACTGTGTATTACACCAATTGAAGACAAGCTGAGAATAGTTGAGAAACCTTATTCCCCCCTAAAGGAATGCCATCCGTTTCCGTTGGGTTGATTGCGTCTACGGAACGTCATGCGTCGGCGAATCGCTATATGGCGGATTATAGAGCTGCTCTACAGTACACACATACCCTTCCCGCAAAGCGTCATCGCGAGCGTACGATGATATTGCAGTTTACGAAACGCTTTTCTGGACGTTTACTAGATACTTTGGGGTTTTAAAACGCTGCTTTCATAATTCATTTCTCCTGCTATAAAATTGTACCTTCTTTCAATTTAAATTGTGCAGGGAACATGAATGTCGTCTTACATCCCTCACCGCCCTCACCTTTCGCCGATTCGAACTATTTTGAGTGTGGTAAAATACCACTTCCTCCTCCTCAAATATATGTAATATGTATATTGTATACTATTGCTTATCTGGATAGCAGCATTGTTTCTGGGATGCGCTCTTGTGCGGAGATTTGTTGCCGGCAGACATACGCCCGAGACATAGACTGTGCCGCAGTTGGGGAGTGTGCGCCGGCACAGTATATCCAGCCAGTGAATGTTGACAGACTGACATACACCACGTTGGGTTAAGAAACAACTCATTTTGCCCTAACTAGTCTTTCAACTAGTATATAGTATACACAAATATAGTATATATAGAATATAGTATAGCCCTAACTAGTATACAACTTACCAAGTTTTGAAGGATTTTTTCCCACGACTTTCTCACACATGCTGGTTAGATACGGGCCTGCATGAGATGTATGGCGCAGTTCTACTCCATAGATGGGGGAAAGTCGGGTAAGAGCTCGCACTCAGTGCATTTTGCTAACTTACGCTGTCTGGTACTGACTGACAGCTCTGTTCTCAGTGGCACTACATGAAGTCCAATCAATTATCTCTCATCGGCCATGATTAGAATGATGAACCGATGTTAAAGTATGGCCACAGGCACTTTTCGAAAACCTTCCTTTTGCTTACTCTTGCCCGCCAAGGTGGGTAAGAGTACGACGGACTCACTTCGGGGAAGAGTACGCGCTCCCCGGCACATCGAACTTTGAGTATATAAGAGGAAAACATAGATGCCGTGTGTTACAGTGACAGCACTTTTAAGAACGAACTGTATATCTAAACTATCACTCTTACACGCTTATGCCCCCAGGCATGGACCCAGGGGGTTTGACATGTCGTTGTTCCAGTTTAATAATTCGATCTAAAAATGGGCATTAATCAATCAACGATCAAATACGTGGTGTGTGTTACGTTACCAGCTCGGATACTGAAAGTCTGCTTCATATTTGAAGTGTCAAAAGGTTGTTGAGTAATAATATAAAGTAAACGCTAGGTTGATGTGCGTACTCTTGCCCTCCAGAGCGGTGCGATGCTCTTGGCCGCCTGGTATTTTGCGCACAAAACATGTTCATAAATGGAGTACTAAACCAAGCGAGAGAATTATACTTTCACACAATACGTAAAATTTGTCTGCTCTTTCCAAATAAACAGCGATTATTACGAGCGAGAGTGAAGCGCTCGCTCGTCCTTCCGTGGTGTATGGGAAACATCCGATTATGAGCGGCCCGACCCGACCCGGCCCGTTGGCGACGCTTTTGCGAAGCTCATATCTCTGCAACCGCACGTCCGATTGACAAGCAGAATTCTTTGCTGAGCAGCCCCATCTAGCCTACCTTGTTTGAGACCAGTGCTGACTCATGTGGATGGCTACCATTGCGCGTGGCGCGTGCCGCGTGAGGGGTGTGGAAAAGTATTTTCTCGCAATAACTCCGCAACGGCTGGGCAGATTATGTGCAAATTGCGTGTGTGGTTAGAGACCCCTCAGTCCCCACTTTCACACAACTGAGGGGTGGGGTGACTGCACGTGCGCACCCCTATTTTATAACTCAGGAACGGCTGAGCCGATTGTGTTTAAATTTGGTGTGTGGTTAGGGACCTCTCAGCCCCCACTTTCCCACAAGTCAAAGGTGGGTGCCTCTGCACGTGCGCACGTGCTTTGTTCTTTGTATCTCAGAAACGACTTGCCCGATCGAGTTTAAATTTCCCATACATTTCCTTCGCGCTCGCACTTTCACCGCCAACTACGGCGCCTTACTGGTAAATCAAACGGCGCATGCTAGGAAATAATATGTTTATGTTACCTCCAACTTAACATCAGCATCACGTAAAATAAATTAACGTGTCTCAGAACGAAAAATGAAGCCGCAGCGCGCCTAAATTATGGATGCCGGTAATGGTGACTTGCTCATGGCACTAAATGGCGTTTCGGCGTAGCTAAGCAGGTGAAACAGCTGGTGAGTACTCTTGCCCGCCCCTACCCTACCTACTAGCGAAATCGGATCCTATCGTAGGAGGTCGCTGGGTGCAAGTCGCTGGACATGCTGTCTTCCCTAATATCGAACCGTATACAAGAAGATAGAACCCCAGCATCATTCGACCAATATAGAATGAAGTCCATTAATCGTGCCAAAACAAAATGGCAATGACCAATGATGCCACAGAGAGCCTCATCCCACATTATGTCCGGTATTTTAAGCACATTATCCGCATGCCAAACGAGACGCGTTTACATGTGTTGGTTCAGTTTTTAAGATTGACGATACATTATAAACTATGTTGTGCTTTAGCACGCGCAGTGGAGGGGGGGGGGGCATTTTTGTCCCCCCCCCCCCCCACACACACACACTCATGTTTTTTTCGTGAATAGCTCGCAAACGAAGCGGGCAAGGCGGTGTTTTTTTTACGCGACATTTACGCCAACTCAATAGCGGATCGTTCAACATAAAAAAATCAAAATCGGTAAATAAATTTTCGAGTTATACGGATTTGCATTCCAAGATGGCGGCCAGAATCGAGGTCGGCAAAGCGATATCTTCGGATCCAACAGACGGATCGGAATGATTCAAACGCCATTCGGTAGACAATGTCAATGTTCATCTTCAGAAACAACTTTGGACACATTGCTGGTGATCTGTGACGTCACAGAGGTCAAATTCCAAAAATTGTGACCTCGTTTCACCTGGAAGATATTGACCGAAGGTCACGAAGATTTGTGTAAATGTAGACCATCATAGCATCTACCTACTCTGTAAGTTTGATCGTTCTAGCTCTCATACTTTCGGAGATCTTAGGGGGACACTAAAATGACCCCCTCCCCCTCCACTGCGTGTTAGTGGCATACCCCTCTCCACTGCGCGTGTTAAGCAAACATGTGAACATTATACAAACGAAACACTGCCAAATGGAAAAGTTTGCTAATTCGGCACCCATTAGTGCAAAATGTAAGACGGTACCGGTAAGATCCTCATAAACTGAATGGATGGGATGAGCGCCATAATTTTGTTCCGCAAAGCGGCGTGCTTCACTCAATGGTATTGTCTCCGTTATGGGTGTTCGTATAGCTTCCGGTAGTCGTTCGACAGGTAGTTCACATGTAATATGTAATAAACAGGTGACTAAATTGTGCTGACGTAGCCAAGAACTGTTGGCTTCCGACCTACACACTATCCTTTACTCTCCCCTACTCCAATAGTTGCGCCCGACCAGGCTGAATTTCCGTGGCCTGCGCTGTGTTCCTCTCTGACTGTACAATGGCCTGCTGATGGCGCGAGCTGCACCAGAATATACCGCCCACCACCCGGGTGTCTGTCGGCTGTCGACGCGTGCTCTGTCTGTGCGTCCCCAGAGGAGCGACGCCTGACTCCCTGCTACATTAACGTAGACGATGAGATACTGGGCGCAGGGTGTCGGGTGGCAGGGTGATGGGTTGCCCTCCTTCGCCGGGTGTCATGTCCGCCACTATTTAGGCGGTAACGGCCCACAGACTCTGACGGACGTCCCTGGATGTACCGGCTCGTAGCACTTAAGACGGCGTTTATCACGGCGATTTCTCGGCACGGTTTCTTGTTTGTAGGTTAACCCGCGTCCTGGTGGGGGGTCATTTTGACCTCACCCGGCGATTTTTCGATCATAGCAGGAAAACGGCGGCGCGGAGCGCCGCCAAATTTTGCATAGCTATTTTGGCATCAATTACCAACACTTTATTTAAGCTTTTACCCCAGGTCATGTCAGGTCAGGTCACCAGGTCACTTGAAGCGACCCTACCTCCTAAAATGTTTGTGATCGTGCCAAAGCTACAGTTTTGGTCGGAAAGATTTGAAACTTGCAGGATATCATGAGGTGATGAGTACCTCCAACTCATTTATCTCGGATTTTATTTATATCGGTGACCCCTAAGGTCAGGTACATTCTCTGACCTCCCCATTATAAGTGAATGGGAAAATATACAAATGCTTACTATTCAACGAATCTGCATGGTATCAGGCCAATTCTTTCAGAATCATGTTATTTCAGCTCCTTATTGATTACCCAGGTGCAATTGCTACTCAGTGACTCCTGCAAGGTCTTATGGGGTCATCTGAGGTCATCATCAATGTTTTGATAATAACTATTGATAGACAAATATAGAGACTAGTGGATGCCATCACTGTGTTTGTCTCGTCAAGCCGCGTCGCCCTATATGCAACATGACCTACTTGGATCTCCGAATGACCTTGACCTGATGTCAAATTTTGAATTTAACCTAACTAGATTACAAGTAATATGTTACTATGCGCCTTGATGAGATAAACATGATGGTGGCAACAAGATTGCTCTATCTTTATTCAGTAAAAAAAGTTATTTGCGAGAACAGTTTTGCCAAAATCAGACTTTTTGACCTTTCATGACATCTGGAGCCTTCAATAATAACCGGATTTCAAATTTGAGGGTATTATTCGATTGTCAATTTTAATGTCTTGCTTTTGCTTTTTCCCGTTTGCTCCTAGCTATTATTGTTTTTTTTTAGATATTTGGGAATCTTTTAAGCCGATGTCCAAAAACTGGGAAATTAGACCTTTGATGACCTCTGGTGACCTCAATGTTCACCTGATAAAAAAAAACATCTGAAGTAACTGCAAATGTTCATGTCGAGAGCTTTCGAACGCTCTTTTCCGCGTCTTTCTAGTACTTTTAGTTTTCGAGCTACTGGGGGAGTCATTTTGACCTCCCCCTACCATGTCGAAATTGTCTCAGAGGTCCACCAGGGCGCGGGTTAATTGACAAAGCGACATGCATATCAATGAATGCAGTTTTCCTTAAATGATTCCAGTGGGATATTCAAATGAATTTATAAATTTACAGACCATTATTGACACTACCTCTGCCTTTGTTACATATTCGGATGAAACCATTAGTAAACGCAAGCTCTTGTTTACCAGGACATACATTGTTTATGCATATCACACCAGAGAAAGTTGGAGTTCCTCAATACCTTACCAAAGCGATCATAGTAACGCACATTTGTTCACTGTGGCATGTGGAAAACAAAGCATAAAATTTAAACATATTAAATCATCGTCAAAACCAGACAGCCTCTAGACACACACAGCTTTAGCCAAAGGTTAAGTTTTATCGAAATGTAATTGTCTTAGCACTTCGCATGACAGTCTCTCAAAAATACTTATACCTATTAACCCGCGAGTTACTGGGGTATATTTCATAACGCGACTTACTGGGGAGGGGGGCTATTTCCCCCCCCCCCCACTCAGATCTCAGGAACTACTGGACCGAATATAAATATTCAAACGTCATTCGATATCCCTGGGAAATTTATCGAGGGAAACATAATATTGTTGACCTCGGGGTCACCAATGACGTCACAGGTCAGGTCAAGCACAAACTGTTTGACCGTGTCAAAAGGTCGCGATGGATAGAATTGTCGCGCAAAATTGCGATATTTAACGCATAAGCAGTCAATAAATCGGTATTATTCGTGTGTCTGACACTTCTAAGTACCTTTCTAAGCTATGTATGACCTTGGGTCAGGTCAAGGTCATCCGAGGTCACGAGGTCAACCTGCAGATTACGGTCATTAGGCGTTATAACACATGTGTATGGGTTTGTTTTTCGTCTAGAACGCGAAAAATGACCTTAGAACATTGTTTGTTCCATATAAATAGAAGTAAAAAGCAAAACGGAAATGCGTTTTTATGCATAGTAATGCTGCGAGAGGTGGTCGATTTTGTCATTAAAGGTCATAAGTCAGTCATTTTTGAAGATATCGACTTCAAGTTTGGTACACATATTCACCGAACACGTTGCGATCACAAATAATCCGGTTTTCGGATAATTCTGATTTTTTGTTGAAATTTTTGTTTAAAAAAAAAATGTATTTGGATTTCTCAAAAATTTTAATTAAAAAAAACTCAAAAATTCGAGATCGCAGTTGGATATCCCGTTCTATTCTCAGTATTTCTATTTAAGACAATTGAGTTTATCTCAAACATTGTACCTTTGACAGCGTTTTCCGCAAACCATTATTTTGCAACCAAAACCGAAGAACATGACGTCACTCTGACGTCATTCCCGGTTGACCTATCATAACCTCATATTTTTCCATTTGCCAACATGTGTATAATTGATGTGAGAGACGGTACTGCAAGTTTGGTGACGATACCGGTGTTCGTTTAGGAGTTATTGCAAAATAACGGGAGGGGGGCAAAAAATAGCCCCCTCCCCCTCCCTCAGTAAGTCGCGGGTTAAGATACCAGTTTTAAGGAAAACAAATATAGATTCGTTTGTTCGGGTAGTTGCTAAGCTGCGATGCTTCCGAATAATGATTATTTAAACACAATCCTTTAGTTTCGCCCTGACATCTACTCTTCGCTATAGTTAAGTAACGAGCAGCAATATCTTAAAGGGACACTCCCACCTTAACATTAGTTTTGAGTTGAGATAGCCATGTTGTTGGATTTGCATTGAAATTAAGTAGGGTAGCAGTTAAAACAACCACATAGGTATAATCATAAAGAAATTCGAGCTTGGTCTTGACAATTGCAACGAATAAACCCCACGTGTATTTGAATAGGGGTTTAAAGCTGATGACGTCACCTCTCTTTACCAAATGGTGATGATAGTCGACTTGTTTTAAGGTTAGACCTAGATATATTTGCGTGTTTCAAATGGTTTGGTAGTTGGTTTGTTTTGTATTGAAAGCGCCAGAATTGTCTCGAAATAATTGTGCCATACTTTGGCAGCGTAAAGGATGTCTGTATAGCTCTCTAGAGCTCAATGTGACGTCACCAACCCAAATATTCAAACTTAACTGTTTATGAAATTGAGCACTGTTTGCGAGAAACAAATGTCATAAATGTGTTCGGCAGCAATTACTTCATATTTTGCACCACAAGCGGCGTACATTTGACAACTTTTGGGAAGGTGGGAGTGTCCCTTTAATTATCTCAATAATATAATCATCAACTAGGCTTGTGACGCCACTGTTTTCTGTTTTCTTTCACGAAGATACAGTCTCTGATGCACAGCTTCTGATCATAGTTCCAATGTGATATGCTGAATGTTCTTACTCCGGTTTTTGCCGTGCTTCCGAGAAGAGTCGCTTCCCTCGAGACTCGTATGCCTGCAGTTTCTCTCGAAATTGGAGTGCCAAGCGTCTCGAGGGTGGCTAATGGATCGCTCCCTCTGGTCCTCACAGCGTTTGGATATCCTCACAGGCTAAAGGATCGAGCTTCACCCCATCTCCACAGCAGAGGCAGGTTCATACACAGCAGGGGCTGGCTCATACACAGCAGGGGCTGGTTCATACACAGCAGGGGCTGGTTCATACACAGCAGAGGCTGGTTTATACACAGCAGAGGCTGGTTCATACACAGCAGAGTCTGGTTTATACACATCAGAGGCTGGTTCATACACAGCAGGGGACAGGTTCATACACAGCAGAGGCTGGTTCATACACAGCAGAGGCTGGTTCATACACTTCATACACAGCAGAGGCTGGTTCATACACAGCAGGGGCTGGTTTATACACAGCAGAGGCTGGTTCATACACAGCAGAGGTTGGTTCATACACAACAGGGGCTGGTTCATATACAGCAGAGGCTGGTTCATACAGGAGCTGGTTCATACACAGCAGGGGCTGGTTCATACACATCAGAGGCTGGTTCATACACAGCAGAGGCTGGTTCATACACATCAGAGGCTGGTTCATACACAACAGGGGCTGGTTTATACACAGCAGAGGCTGGTTTATACACAGCAGAGGCTGGTTCATACACATCAGGGGCTGGTTTATACACAGCAGGGGCTGGTGCATAACAGCAGGGGCTGGTTCATACACAACAGGGGCTGGTTCATATACAGCAGAGGCTGGTTCATACAGGAGCTGGTTCATACACAGCGGGGGCTGGTTCATACACAGCAGAGGCTGGTTCATACACAGCAGGGGCTGGTTCATACACAGCAGAGGATGGTTCATACACAGCAGAGGCTGGTCCATACACAGCAGGGGCTGGCTCATACACAGCAGGGGCTGGTTCATACACATCAGAGGCTGGTTCATACACATAAGGAGATGGGTCATACACAGCAGGGGCTGGTTCATACACATCAGAGGCTGGTTCATACACATAAGGGGATGGTTCATACACAGCAGGGACAGGTTCATACACATCAGAGGCTGGTTCATACACATAAGGGGATGGTTCATACACAGCAGGGGCTGGTTCATACACAGCAGAGGCTGGTTCATACACAGCAGAGGCTGGTTTATACACAGCAGGGGCTGGTTCATACACAGCAGGGGGCTGGTTCATACACAGCAGGGGCTTGTTCATACACAGCAGGGGCTCGCTCATACACAGCAGAGGCTGGTTCATACACAGCAGGGGCTGGTTCATACACAGCAGAGGCTGGTTCATACACAGCAGAGACTGGTTTATACACAGCAGAGGCTGGTTCATACACAGCAGAGGCTGGTTCATACACAGCAGGGGCTGGTTCATACACAGCAGGGGCAGGTTCATACACAGCAGGGGCTCGCTCATACACAGCAGAGGCTGGTTCATACACAGCAGGGGCTGGTTCATACACATAAGGGGATGGTTCATACACAGCAGGAGCTGGTTCATACACAGCAGGGGATGGTTCATACACAGCAGAGGCTGGTTCATACACATCAGAGGCTGGTTCATACACAGCAGGGGCTGGTTCATACACAGCAGGGGATGGTTCATACACAGCAGAGGTTGGTTCATACACAGCAGGGGCTGGTTTATACACAGCAGGGGCTGGTTCATACACAGCAGGGGCTGGTTCATACACAGCAGAGGCTGGTTCATACACAGCAGGGGCTGGTTCATACACAGCAGGGGGCTGGTTCATACACAGCAGGGGCTGGATCATACACAGCAGAGGCTGGTTCATACACAGCAGGGACACTGATGGGCTGAATTTGATTAGAGCTATATTTTTGTGGGAATTCGAAAATGTGGAAAAGAAACATTTCGCTATTTACCGAATTGCTCCACATTCCCTCCAAATAGCATGCCTCCCATTCTCTGACATCTCCTCTGGGAATAATGTTGTCTGCGTCCCTCATCCGAGCCAGGCCCCTCCTTTCCGCTCCGGCACCTCGGCAGGCGTGGCAGGGGGCGGGCAGATTTGGCGCTGTAATGTTCCGAATTCGAGCAGCACCGTCCTAATTGGCTTAATGGGCTGGCTGAACAGTAAACAGCAGCTGCGCACGGCGCGACAATCCGGGCGCCGACGCCGTCGTGCCAACGTTCATATATTGGCATGACGATCGATGATCCATCTGGTAGGTACATACATACATGCATGCAGATATCGGATAATTCATATTTCGCTCAAACTGTGGTACATGACCAAGGTCCACACGTTGATCATGAATCTGAAGTATGTTTCGAGGCACATATAAAACTTTCCGTGAAATCGCTATAACGGGTTCACATGCAAATTTGGCATATATCAATCTGATGCATGTAGGCATTGGACAATTCAGATTTCGCTCAAATTGTGCTATATGACCAAGTTCATCACGCTGATCACCAATCTGAAGTCCGTTCGGCGGCACATATGCAAATTTTCCGTTCACCGGTAAACGGATTCACATGCAGATTTAGCGGACAATCCAGATTTCACTGAAAACTGTTTTCCTATCTGGGGGACCTGGTGGGTCTAGACTCTAGACCCACCCATCCAACCTAGCGATGATCTGGAGTCTCGCCCCTGAACTCCTAAGGACCCATTCTGACCTATAGGCAGTGGCGGCGTGCCCATTAAAGCACTTTAAGCAGCCCCTAACCAAAGTTGAGACCATATTCTTGCACTGTTTTGTAAGAGTTTCGGAAAGTTTTCCTGACCTTTTGCCTGATCTTTTACGTTCAAATGGCAACAAATTGACCATGCTAACCTAGCAGAGTAAGACTGCGTACTAAGATTTGCATTATTACATGCTTATGATACAGTTTTAATTTAGCTGCATTCGTGCTTGGTTTTCCGTATCAAAAACAAAGGCTGCCAAAGCGGCGAAAACTTGGGCACTAAGGCACGCCTAAGCCAGCTTAAGCCAAAGTGTTTGGCTAAAAGTCTTGGCTAGGACCAGTATATCGCCAATATTTTTGGCAGAAATGGTAGGCCTCACTATTTGCGCTTAAAGCGGCACAAGCAAATGCTCGTGTTCATCGGGTGCGGCTAATTATGATTTGGGACAATGCGATCTGCCCATGCGCCGTGATGTGCCTGCGCTATTTGGCTCGGGGCGCCTCCGCGCGGAGAAACGGGATGCGATCCGAGCCGCGGATCCGGCCGGTGTCGCGTGTAATTAAATCTTCACCCTGTACGCCGTACAGTGGCGGCGGAACAGGGGGCAGGGGGAAGTTGCCCCCCCCCCCCCCCAAACTCAGCCGAGCAGCGCTTTGTGTTTGGCAGGGGCTACTGGCCTGAGAGGGGACGCTCTGGCCGCCTGAGAGGGGCGTTCTGGCCGCCTGAGAGGGGCGCTCTGGTCACCTGAGAGGGGGCGCTCTGGCCGCCTGAGAGGGGGCGCTCTTGCCGCCTAAGAGGGGGCGCTCTGGTCACCTGAGAGGGGCGCTCTGGCCGCCTGAGAGGGGCGCTCTGGCCGCCTGAGAGGGGCGCTCTGGCTGCCTGAGAGGGGCGCTCTGGTCGTCTGAGAGGGAGCGCTCTGGCCGCCTGAGAGGGGGCGCTCTGTCCGCCTGAAAGGGGGCGCTCTGGCCGCCTGAGAAAGGGCCCTCTGGCCGCCTGAGAGGGGCGCTCTGGCCGCCTGAGAGAGGGCCCTCTGTCTGCCTGAGAGGGGCCGCTCTGGCCGCCTAAGAGGGGGCGATCTGGCAGCCTGAGAGGGCGTGCTCTGGCCGTCTGAGAGGGGGTGTTCTGGCCGCCTGAAAGGAGCGCTCTGGCCACCTGAGAGAGGGTGTCCTGGCCGCCTGAAAGGGGGGGGGCTCTGGGCACCTGAGAGGGGTGCTCTGGCCGCCTGAGGGGCGCTCTGGCCGCCTGTGTTTCAAGGCCTCATCTTACATGGATTTGAAAAGAAATAGTATCCGTTCACGAAAACACATGCTAATTTGGATGAAGCAATATGTCAAACGTTTAGATTTGATACACTAAAGCATATACTTCAACAGACCATAATTTAGTGCAGACTTGTAAATCGTGGGGTAGAAGCAAGGTCGATTGAAACCCTGGCGGATCTTTAGATAATTAGACTTATTAAAAAAGATATATATTGTTTTCCATCAATTGTCAACAAACAGGTATTTAATATATTACAATGCACACATGAAACATTTATCTAACCCGTTTATCCATAACCAATCAATAAACGTTTAAGAAAACTGTGATGCAATCTGCGGATTAACTTGGCCAAGGACGGTGACGTATTTAATGTATGCGATTTGTTTCATTGACCAATCAGGGACGTTGTCACGCTTCTCGGATCACTCACTTCATTGCTGGCCCTATGACTGGTTTACAAATAACATTCAAACCAGAGATAGTGATGGATTATACTGTTCGTCACCATATGTTAGTACATATTTTTTTATTTCCCATAATTTAATTGTTGAAATATAAAATGTTGTTATTTCACATTCAAATTGAGGCACGATCAATTTGAAACCATACATGTGTCACATAAAAATGCAGACAAATAAATCAAAAGGTGATATTGCACTTTAATAATGTTATTGTTTTTTATGTAGTTTGTCCCAGGGAAGCGCCATTTACTTTGTACAATGCACATCTCCATTCAGCTGAACGTTCCTAAGACTATGCATACTAGGATATAACCACGGTAAAACTATTGAATGTGTTACTCATTATTGGGACACAGTCAATGCCCACGTGTGCTCCCGTACCATTTCATATTTCAACCCTGTTTTAGCTTTACCAGAGCGCGCCAGCTCGGTCATCACCCAAAAGGCGTTTTACTGGTATAATATTGTAGCCTATATCCGATTTTTTTTCTTCATTTCGCGCTATTTTGTTTTGTTTGGGGGGGCGCTTGGCACGAGCGGGCGCCCTGGGTTTCTTTGCCCCCCATCCGAAAATACATTCTGCCGCCACTGATGCCGTAGGAATTTACCTGGGCTACGTGAAAAAAGGGTATTGAATCGTCACAAGATAATTGAACGACCTGTCTTTTGAAGGCAGTTGCATCCAATTCGGTTAGATAGAATCGGAGATATGACTTCCCGAAAATGGGTCATTTAACACGTGCATTACACGTTAGGCCGGGTCATGCAAAACAGATTTCAGATTAATAGTGAAATTATCATGCGGTATGTCATTACAAGCTTACATGAATTTTTTGAAATTTTTAAGTCAAATTTGGAGGTGCGAACCGGCCTCTTTTTAGGGACACCTGCCATTTTGTCGTCCATATCGTACATTTTGGCATGAATAAATTATTTACGTTTTTTGAAAATATCATTTTCGAATTATCCGTATGCTCTGGTTGACAGCCGTAGTGATTTTCAAAAGTTCTCATATACATTGAAACTGTTGCTTCGCATTTCCCGTAAGGATTTTAATGCACACGATCGCACCGCCATCTATTGAGCGGAATTGCAGCCTATGTACTAGGTGCAGTTTTCCGGCTGCGGAGGCCTGCAGAGGGGCTCCACACGCGATTAAATGCAATACCAACAGGTTAACTCAGTGGCAAGGACGCAGGAACCGGGGGCAGGGGGGGCAGCCGCTCCCAACATTTTCGTATTTTAACATTACGCCTATGGGCGTTGCATGGAAAGAATCTACTTCAGAATGCCTCCGGCCTCCCCCTCCCCCCTCCCCCTCCCCCTCCCCCTAACTTTCGGAGGGTTGCCGCGCCCTTGCTCAGTGGGCACTGGATCTGGAGACAGGAAATGTATTGATGTATGTATTTACGGTCAAAACACTCCGATACATAAGACCGGCTATTCTGAGCGTCGCGTCAGGGTTAGAAGATGACATGTTAAAACGACACACATGCGTACACTGAGTAGACAAACAAAACACACACAATACACGATCGCAAGCACACACATCCAGCACAGCACATCAGATGTCATGTAAAAGAGCGCCAACTTTACGTTTAAATGATGGTAAAGACATGTCACGAATGTCCCGAGACAGGGAGTTGTACCGCTGCACCGTACTATATAAAAAGCGACGCTTGCCGGTTGTAGTTCTCACGCGCGGGAGGGCCAAATCAGCGTCCTGGCGGGTGCTTCTGGAACGAAGTTCAGAATTGGCCGAAAGCTGGGAAGCAAGAGCCTGCAGTTCCCCGATACTGCGAATTTTGTGAAGAAGGTTGAGAGATTGAAGTTCGTACAGCTGCCGGGCGGTGAGCCAGCTCAGTTCATCTCGCACGTCCGATATGTGGTCGAATTTACGCCGGCCAGAGACAGCGCGCAAACCAAAATTGACTTCCTTTTGGAGGCGTTGCATGTTATTTTCTGGCCCGTTGCTAAAGACCGTCAAACAATATCGGACGTGCGAGAGGACCAAGGCGTCGACTATTACAGGTAGAGGTGACGAGTGGATCTGATGACGCACGTGAGACAGGCCGATGAGGATACCGTTACATTTTTTGACGAGGGCAGATACGTGGGAGTCCCACGAGAGGTGCTTGTCGAACAGTACGCCAAGATTCCTCACCGTGGGGCTCTCACGCACTATGGCCTTACGGAACCGAATAGTGGTCGTGGTCATGCCACGACAATTGTGACGGGAACCACAGACAATGAGCTCTGTTTTCCCGGTATTTACTTTCAAACCGTGGGAATGGAACCAGGTGTCGAGAGATGATAAAGCCTGTTCCATGGTAGCTATGAGCTGAGAGAGGGATTCTTGTTTGCCTTAGACCAGAATTTGGGTATCGTCAGCGTACTGCACCACGTGCGCCTCAGTGGCAAAGAGGGATAAGTCATTGGCAAAAATCTGGAATAGGAGTGGGCCGAGTGAAGGTCCTTGGAAAACACCGATAGGATTGGGTAGGAATCGGGAAAGGTGGCGGTTCCCACTCCCGTTAGCTGTACAAACAGATTGAGTATGGCCAGTGAGATAAGAGGAAAACCAGGTAGGATTGATATAATATGTTTGATGTATGGAAAGGAGCTTTGCGTGGTCGATCACGTCAAAACATTTTGACAGGTCAAGTAGACAGAGGAGAGTGATGTCCTGGCGGTCGGTGGCGGAAAGGATATGATCGGATACGGTAAGAAGCGCGGTTTCTGTGGAGTGGTTTGAACGAAAACCGTGCTGGGATGAGGCAAAAAGGTGATTGTTGGCCATGTAAGAGTACAGTTGTCGCTGAACAACTCTCTCTCTATAAACTTTGGGAAGGCTGGGACGATGGAGATGGGACAGAAGTTTGATGTTTCGGAAAGGCTGTCGGATTTGTGAATAGGATGCACGATAGAGTGTTTCCAGGGCGCGGGACATTCACAGGTTGTGAGATAGGTATTGATGATATGAAGGAAGACATGGCCGATGACGCCGAAATAAAGTTTCAAAATCCGGGTGCAGATGCCGTCAGAACCACAGGCTCCTGAATTTTTCATATAAAAGAGGACAGAACGGAGAAGGTCAAAACAGACAGGTTTCAGAGTGAAGGCGCAGGCGCCAACCCTCGGAAGTTTACAAGGAAGATGAAGGGGCTCCCCTGTCTCGAACCTCACCCGCGACACGAGGCCCCACCCCGACGAAGTACCCATTTAGCTCGGCGGGTGTGGCCTCAGGCGCAGCTCTCTGCGCGGACTTCTTGCCCTCAATAATTTGGCGAATGTTCCGAAAGATGGTGGTAGGACCCTGCTCAGTCCCCGCCGGGCAATATCATACCTCACATCATTTATAATGGCAGATTTGGCCATCTTGTCGAGAGCGAGAAAGGCTGGGGTCCTACCACTTCGGGCAAGAAGTCCGCGGCGCTGAGCCATCAGCCGCAAGGTGGCGTCCGAGACAGGGGGCGCCGAAGGGTTGTACAGCTTGATGCGCTGTGAAGGAGCATGAAAGTCAAGTAAAGGCAGAAACAGATCGGTGAAGGCAGTCCACTGATCGGCAACTCCTGCGCGCGAGAACACTGGGCTCCAGTCAGTGCGACATAGATCAAAATGAAAATCTAGGACATTCATCCTATGAAGACGTCTGGAATAAATGAACTTCGGCTTCACACGTACTTTAGGAATGTTGACACGGGCAATAATAAAGGAGTGGTCGCTGTTGGCGCATTCGTGAACTTGAACATCAGTTGTAAAATCAGCTACGCTCGTGATAAAAACATCTAACAGAGACCCAGACCTAAAAGTGGGGGTACGAACATGCTGAAACAGGGATAAGTTTTCTAAAAATTATAACAGTCTAACTCTACATCGATCGGCATCAGTTCCTAGGATATTACAATGTATGTCGCCAGTGATGATAACGGGATCGGTTGAGCTGAGCAAAACACGCTGCACTTGGATCTCGAGACAGTCTAAACCGACAGAAATCCGAGCAGAGCTGTGACGTGGGGGGCCTGTACAATGCACACACGTTGAAACGACGCCCATGCAAATTGGTCATCGAAAGCCACAGAGTTTCTAACTTACATTGATCAGATGCACACACTGACTGGAGCCTCCTAACTTTAAAATCTGATCTACAAAGAACGGCAACTCCTCCATAACCTCTACCATCAGGTCGGTCCGCGCGTGTTAGAGTATAGCCAGGAAAGTTGACGTATCGTGAGGGGATTTCCGGTTTTAACCAAGTTTCACTGAGAACGCAAACATCACAATAAAAAAAGCTAAGGTCGTGCCGCAACGACAGTATTTTTGGTTTCAGCGACCTGATGTTTAAAGCGGCAAAACACATACTTCCACGTTCCCCCGGTGCCCCTGAAACGCTCTCCACGCCGGTGTCGCCGTCCCGCTCTCCGTCCGCGTCCGCCGGCGCCGCGCCAAGTCCTCCTGCCGCGCGCCGGACCGCCGCCAGATGTCAGCAGCAGTTCGGTGTCCCGCGTCTGCGCGGACGCAGCCGAGCCACCCAACCGCGGCAGCGGCGAGGTCTCGTGTTTTATTTAATTTTGACTGTGAGCGAAATACTTAACGTAAGATAGAAAATATATTTACATTGAACAATTCACTTAACGTAAAATAGATACCCTACTCCCTAGGTTCACATAAACCGGTTAACGTAATTATTTTCCTGGCAAATTGCCAGATGTAACTTTCCCCCCGGAAAATGGCTATGGGCCGGTCCGGGAAAAAAAAAGATGACGTCACGGCTAGAGCTGCGGGATGTCTATCCCTTGGCTTCGTGTCAGGGTTGGAAGGTGGCCGGAACTGTCGCCAAAGCGAGGAGGCGGACGAAGATCAGGAGCAGCAGCAGGCGCAGAAGGTCCCGATCCATTCCGCAGAAGTCCAGAGAACGCTGGGTCGCATAGCTCCGCTGGTACTGTCGGGCTCAGCGGGGTTCCACGGGCGATCGAGCGAGAAAACGGCCACTCTTGTCTGGTCAGCTGAGCACCGACCCCGTTCAGAGGTCAGGGCCAGGGCCGGGTCCCGCTCAAGGTCAGCTCGTCAGCTGACTCAGCTGGCTGACCCAAACAAAGCGGTGCACCGCCCACCGCGGTGGGCGGGAACTGCCGAAGCCGACCGGACTCTCACAAAATCAGCCAACTCGGTTCCAGCGGACGCACGGTCGTACGCGGTGGTTCAGGACCCGGTTCGTGAGTACCGCACTGCACACTCACTCTCACACTCACTCCACTCTCAAACGGAGAAAGCACGTCAGGCTGGTGCCACGCTCGCAGCTAAGGTAGCGAGCGGCCAGCGCGCGTCGCACGTCCGATCGCGGCGCCGCGCGCTGACCAACTGGTCAACTGGAAAGGTACCGGGCCGGGAGATAGGACAGGTACCGGACCTCACGTCTGGAGGCAGGACAGGTACCAACCCTCACGTCTGGAGACAGGACAGGTACCGAGCCTCACGTCTGGAGACAGGACAGGTACCGGGCCTCACGTCTAGAGACAGGACAGGTACCGGGCCTTACGTCTGGAGACAGGACAGGTACCGGGCCTCACGTCTGGAGACAGGACAGGTACCAGGTATGACGTCTGGGCACAGGCCAGGTACCGGGCCTCACGTCTAAGAGACAGGACAGCTACCGGGCCTGGAGACAGGGCAGGTACCAGACTTCACGTCTGAAGGCAGGACAGGTACTGGGTCTCACGTCTGAAGGCAGGACAGATGCCGGACCTCACGTCTGGAGACAGGAAAGGCCTCACGTCTAGAGACAGGACAGGTACCGGGCCTCACGTCTGAAGACAGGATAGCTACCGGGCCTGGAAGCAGGGCAGGTACCGGGCCTCACGTCTGGAGAAAGGACAGCTACCGGACCTGTAAGCAGGGCAGGTACCGGAACTCTCGTCTGGAGACAGGACAGGTATCGGTCCTCACGTTTGGAGACAGGAAATGCACCGGGCCTCACGTCTGGAGACAGGACAGGTATCGGGCCTCACGTCTGGAGACAGGGCAAGCACCGGACCTCACGTCTGGAGACAGGACAGGCACCGGGCCTCACGTCTGGAGACAGGACAGGTACCGGGCCTCACGTCTGGAGACAGGACAGGCACCGGGCCAGTAGGCAGAGGAGGTACCGGACCTCACGTCTGGAGACAGGACAGGTACCGGTCCTCACGTCTGGAGACAGGACAGGTACCGGGCCCGGAGGCAGGGCAGGTACCGGACCTCACGTCTGGAGACAGGACAGGTACCGGTCCTCACGTCTGGAGACAGGGCAGGCACCGGGCCCGGAGGCAGGGCAGGTACCGGACCTCACGTCTGGAGACAGGACAGGTACCGGGCCTGACGACTAGAGGCAGAGAAGGTACCGGACCCCACATCTAGAGATAGGACAGGTATCGGGCCTCACGTCTGGGGACAGGACAGGCATCGGGCCTCACGTCTGGAGACAGGACAGGCACCGGGATTCACGTCTGGAGATAGAACAGGTACCTGTCTTGTCTCGAGGGGCGGATTAAGGTCATGCAGTCAAATTTGTTTGGCACGCACACCTCCCCACCCACTTTAAATCCATGTTCCATGGAGTTAATCTGCTGGTGTTCCATTTCAGCCAGTGGCGGCGGAAGGTATTTTCGGATGGGGGAGGGGGCAAAGAAACCCAGGGGAACTCCTCGGTCAAAGGGCCCCCTCTCCACGGCCAAAGGCCCCCCCCCAAAAAAAAAGATGACTCCAAATGGTATCTCCTCGGATTTAGGTCATTATATTTTGCAGGGTCTCTAAATGGTCGCAAGAAAACGTCGGACAGCCCATGTTGAAGTTCCAGGCCTTCCTAGGGCCCCCTTAGGCCGACTGAGGGCATTCTGTCGGCCTTAGAGGGCCCCTCAGGCTGTCTGGGGGCACCTCGGGGGACTCGGCGTCAATTTTCGGTAAAAAAAATCGAAACCAACTTCTTCAAAATTATCAACAAATTTACCAATTTACAAATTTATGGGGGAAATCATATGTTTGCCCCCCCCCCCCCCCCCCCCCCCCCCAAAAAAACTTTATAAGTGGAAGGGGGAGGAAGCTTCACCCTGCCATCCCCCCCCCCCCCCCCTTATCCACCGCCACTGATTTCAGTGCTTGTGGAGCTTCTCTGCAGACCTCCGCAGCCGGGAAACTGCATCTAGTGCATAAATTGCAAGTCCGCTCAATAGGTGGCGCTGTGAGCGGGTGCCTTAAAATTCTTACAGGAAATGCAGAGAAACAGCTGTATTGTCCATGATAACTCCATGACAATCACTACGGTTGTCAAACAGCATACGGAGAATTCGAAAATTATATTTTCAAAAAATTGTAAAAAAAATGCCCAAATGTACGATATTGACGAAAAAATCGCAAAGGTGTCCGCAAAAAGAGGCCAGGTAGCACCTCCAAATTTGATTTGTAATTTTTTTTTAAAAAATGCATGTAAGTTTGTAATGATATGGCGCATAATAATTTCACTATTAATCTGTGCATGCTCGCAAAAACCTATCGAATGAACCGGCCTGACGGCGCCACTCCGGCCAGTGAGGACGCTCCACCGGCCAGTGACGACACTCGTGTGGCCTCTCCGGCCCGTGACAGCGCCCCTCCGGCCAGTGACCACGCCCCTCCAGCGAGTGACGGCGTCCGGCTAGTGACGACGCCCCTCCGGCGAGTGACGGCGCCCCTCCGGGCTCCGACTAGTGACTGCCCCTCTTTGGCGAGTGACGGTGCCCCTCCAGCCAGTGACTCTCCTTCCGCACAGTGCGGAAGGAGAGGCACCCCCCCCCCCCCATCCCTGCAAAATTTCGCCAATATTGGTGGCGGCCCTGTCGATCGGGTGGCGCCCCTCAAGGCAATGACCTGGTCCTTTGTGAATTTCTGCGTACGCCACTGCTTAGGGAGTCATAAGTCAGTCAATGCTTAAGATATTACTTTGACATTTGGTTTGGGCATCGTCCATACTTGGTTCTGCAATATATATTCCGGCCTTTTCATATGATTTGATATTTTATATGATTTTATGAAGAAAAACAAATTGGAGAAAAAATCCACCAAATACAGATTTTCAAACATGTTAAAAAAGAGGAATACATATTGGAGATCGAAGTATAGACAATACCCACACCGAATTCCAAAGCAATATCTTTAGTTTTGGCTGACTTATGGCTACTTAAGTATGATGGGTCTGGATTTTGTATTCGACATTTCCAAATATGCACGCGCCACTTTACCTCCTGCTACCAAAATTATTCAAAAGAGAGGAAAAAGAGAGGAAACACGAACGAGGAAAAAAATAACGATTTTGTTTTGTCGCAAAAGGTTATTTTTACAGTCAGTACCCGTTTTTCATCGCCAGTTTCATCGGATTTTTTTTTGGGGGGGGGGGGGGCTAATTTATATTGACACTCCTGTCGAGCTTGGAATAGGGGGCTTTTGCCCTTGCCGCCCCCCCCCCCCCCCCCTGGATCCGCCAGTGGTACAAGGAAATTCACTCACTCGCTCCTCTGCCACCGAGCAGGCAGCAGGAGACCAAAGGCTGTGACGCTGCATGCGTGGCAAAATTATAACTTACATTGGTTGTGAATCACTCCAAAATAGCGTCAGACGTGCCACTTCCCTATCCCTACTGCTACAAAAAAAAATGCTACAAAATAGAGGAAACACGAACGAGGCAAAATAAAAAACAATACTTCTTTCGCAAGAAGTTATTTTGTCGCAGGCAGTAGGTACCCATTTTTTCATCGCCAGTTTCGGCGTTGTTTTTTTTGGGGGGGCTTCTTTCTATTGCCGCCCCTGTCGAGTTTGAGATAGGGGGCTTTAGCCCCTGCCGCCCCCCCCCCCCCCCCCCCCCCCCCCCCCCTGGATCCGCCAGTGCCCCCCCCCCGCTCCAAAGTTGGGTGAGAGTTACCCGGGAACAGGGGGCAGCGGGGGCGCTTGCCCCCAACATCTGGACCGGGGGAAGCGCACCCCCCCCCCCAACTTTGGCGAACAGAAGTTTCCCTAAAAAAATGAGCTCTTTCAATTTTCTTCACACAAAGTTATATAAAATATGAAAGCCTCTTTATGTCATTTTCATTTTTTTTTCGTTTTCTTTTATAGCATGTCATATTAGTATTATAATTATATAGCTTTGCCTTTATAGCAGCATCGTATACCTTTATTTTCCTTCCGTTTCCTTTTTCCATTATATCTATGAGATATAATGGAAAACTTTGGTAGCAGTACATTTGGTAGCAGTTGTCTGCTTGGCGCGTCGTCGTTAAAATGACGCACTGACGGCGATAAACATCTGCTGCATTTTGTTTATAAGTTTATCCCATGTCGACGTTACGGATGTGGTCAAACTGGCGTGTGGCCCTCTAGCTGTCCTCTCTGTCTCTGCCGACGGGGCGGAAATTGCAAGCAATAGTTATCGTAAATGTCGTAGGTTACCATGATACGGTGATGAAGCGGTCGGTGCAGCCCACACTCGTGGGCTTCTTCAAGAAAAAAAACGTCAGGGGTCAGGTACGAGTACGAGTCAGACGACAGGCGGGTTTACAAAGGCATACGGTTCATAGTAGGAAACTGGGGTGCAGGCACGTAGCCAGGATTTCGTCCAGGGGAGGGGGGGCGCCTCGAAAGGGCCCCTTCCCGAGAGTTGAAAGGGCCCCTTCCCGAGCGTCGAAAGGGCCCCTTCCCAAGCGTTGAAAGGCCCCCCCCCCCAAAAAAAAAATGCATGAAAAGGCACGTTACAAGGCTGGAAAATGCAGTATGGCAGGTATGGCATGGGCCATACCAACGTTTAGGAGCTGTAGTTAGCAAACTGTATCAACTTTGGAACCAGCGACACGAATTTGGAATCAGCTATACCAAATTGGAATATTTTGTTAAGCTCAAGACCTAGGGAACATTTTATAAAAAAAAATCCTGTACAACTGTATTCTTACTGTTGAAAGGCCCAAGGTCCTTCAGATCGTTTAGGGGCCCTCTGACCTTTTCTACGCCCTTCCGACCTGTTCAGGGACTCATCTGGGATCCGCGAAGCGAAAAGACATGATGTGGAGTGGGTGATATATATATAATACAAAGAGAGCTTACTCTACAGGGAAAAATAAAACCGGATCTTTCGGGTATATTGTCGCACCCTGACGAAGGGTGTTACAATATACCCGAAAGCTCCGCTTTTAATATTTTGTATTGTGGAGTAAGTCCTCTTTGTATTTAATCTTCATCTGGGATCTCTATGTGCTTTGACCCTTCCGGTCTCACCAGGGATTCCTCTGACCTTTCAAGAAGCCCCTCTTGTGTGCCAAGGGGCCCATTCGGTCTGTTCAGAGGTCCTTCCGACCTGGCCAGGTACTGCACTGGCTGCTTTGTCGCCCTGCCGACATGCTGAGGGGCAGGGGCGGCGGATTGCGGGGCGCAGGGTACCCAAAATCCCCCCCCCCCCCTCAAATGAAAATCCTGGGGAGGGGAAGGGTCATGTTGCCCCCAGATTAAGCAGACTAAAATCTGGGAGGAGGGGGAAAACTACACTTTGCCCCCCAGGATTTTCGACTGGGGGGAATTTTGGGTACCCTGCCCCGCAATCCGCCGCCCCTGCTCAGGGGCCCTCCGACCTGCCCAGGGGCCCCTCCAGTCTGGCTAGGAACTCATCCGGCATGTTCAAGGGGCTTTCCGACCGGCCCAGGGACCCTTTCGGTCTAGCCAGGGGCCCCTCTGACTTGCACAGGAGCCCCTCCGATCGGCCCAGCGACTCTTCTGGTCGGTCTGCGCTGGCTGCTTTGTCGCCCTGCCGACATGCTCAAGGGGCCCTCCGACTTGCCCTGGAGCCCCTCCGTGCTGGCCAGGGGCCACTTCGGCATTTTCAGGGGCCCTTCATACCCACCCAGGGGTCCTTTCGGTCTGGTCAGGGGCCCCTCCGATCTGCGTAGGGGCCCTTTTAACTTTCCAGGGGCCCTCTGGTCTCTCCAGGGGCCCTTCCGACCTAGCAAGGGACTGCGCTGGCTGCTTTGTCGCCTTGCGACATGCTCCGAGGGCCCTCCGACCTGCCCTGGGGCCCCTCCGTGCTGTCTAGGAGCTCCTTCGGCATGTTCAGGGACCTTTCTGACCCACCTAGGGGCCCTTTCGGTCTGGTCGGGGCCCCTCTGACCAGCACAGGGGCCCTCTTAACTTTCCAGGGGCCCTCCAACCTGCTCAGGGGCCCCTATGGCCTGGCAAAGGACTGCGCTGGCCGCTTTGTCGCCCTGTCGACATGCTCAGGGGCCTCTCAACCTGCCCAGGGGCCCCTCTGTGCTGGCTAGGGGCCCATTCGACGTGTTCAGGGGGCCCATTCGACGTACTCAGGGGGCCCCCTGATGCACCCCTCTGACCCGCTCAGGGACCCTTTCGGTCTGGCCAGGGGCCCCTCTGACATGCACAGAGCTCTTTTGAACGTCCAAAGGGCCCTCTGGTCTTTCAGAGAGGGCCCTGGTGGCCCTAAAGGGCCTCTGAAGTCCTCTAAACTCTCTAAAGACCACGCTTCGTGTAGTAAAGAGCTTATGATACCGCGCTTCGCGCGGTCTCGTCGACCCTTTTCGGCGCGCTGCGCGCGCCGAAAAGGGCCTTCGCGCGCCAAAAAAGGGCCCTCCTGGCCTCCAGGGGGGGGGGGAGGGGGGGGGGGGGCGGGGGCGGCCACCCCCGCCGCCCTCCCCTTGGCTACGTGCCTGCTGGGGTGGCATCAGCGTAATAGAACAACGGGTAGAACAGTAAAAAATGTAACGCCCAAATTAATTAGACAATGTTGTATAAGCAAGTGTCATCTGACTGACACTTGGGTTTCTGTTCTTTCAGATATGTTGTGAATAAAAGCCTAGCAGCAAGGTTCATCTTTCATTACAATTTTATTCACAACATAATCTTGTGAGGCTGCACTGGGCTAAACGGGATGGACAAGTACTTGAAGCCTCAAGAACTGAGCATCGATCCCAAATCACCATCTGCTGAAGATGAATGGGATATGTGGATCACCAAGTTTGAGGACTTCTTCAGGTACATCGACCCTGCACTCAATCCTGACAAGCTCACCCTACTACGGGCTCACATGTCATGCACATGTTACAAGCTAATCAAGTCTGCTCTCACATATGATGCTGCCGTAGAACTACTGAATTCAAGATTCATCAAGCCCCACAGTGAGGTGTATGCCAGGCATAGACTTGCTTCCAGGCAGCAACAGGCGGGCGAGTCCCTGGACACCTATCTCGAGGAGCTGGGTATGTTGGCATCCCAATGCATGTCCAAGGCAGCTACAGCAGAGAAGGTGAAGGAAGACGCGATACGAGATGCCTTCATCAGCGGTATCTCCTCAAATGCCATCAGACAGCGTCTCTTGGAGAACCTCACGCTAGATCTGGCAACAGCAGTATCCCAGGCTCGTGCTCTAGAAATGGCCCAGAAGCAGCCAGAAATGTACCACCGTCACAGCAGTGACTACACACCAGTTGCAGCACATGCACATCAAGAACTTACCAGTACAGCTGTAGCACAGTCAGCTGAAGCTCCAGACGAGGTGACTGCTGCAGTTGGGCGTACTTGTTACTTCTGTGGTGGTCCCTACCATCCCAGAAGCAAGTGTCGGGCCCGGAACGTTACCTGTTCAAAATGTGGCAAGCAAGGACATTTTGCCACAGTCTGCCAGTTGGGAAGGTGGTCAAGAAGTCAGCCATCGAGGGACAAAACTCAGACTATTGCGTCTATGCCGATCCTGTCAGCGATATCAGATACTTCCCTTCCAAGTTTGCGGTCGGCTATGACAAGTGTTTCATCAATGGTCACGAGCTGGAGGCACTGGTCGACACAGGAAGTTCTCAGAGCTTCATCCACACTCAAATTGCAAGGGACATCCATCTGAACATCACGGCTTCTCACGGGGCTGTGTGCATGGCATCCACCCAGCAACAGGTGGAGGTAGCAGGTCAGTGTACGGTGAGACTGCAGGTGCAAGATGAAGAGTATGACAACTACAAACTCTCGGTCATGGATGATCTCTGCGCTCCTATGCTCCTTGGCCATGATTTCCTGAAGGCTCATGACAGTGTTTCCCTGTCGTTTGGTGGCTCCCGGTCCTCTCTGTACTGTGTTGTCTGACACCAGCTGTTGTGAGGCCGCCATCTCTGTTCGGAAACCTGACGGCAGACTGCCACCCTATTCAAGCCAAATCGCGCCGCTACAGTGCCGCCGAAGCGAAGTTCATCGACGATGAGGTTGCTCGTCTTCTGAAGGAGGGCATCATCTCCCCCAGCACCAGCCCCTGGCGAGCTCAGGTCCTGGCCGTCGCATCACCAAGCGGGGAACGCCGGATGGTGGTGGATTACGCCCAGACTGTGAACCGCTTCACTGAGCTGAACGCTTATCCGCTGCCAAGAATCAACGAACAGGTGGAGAAAATCGCTCAGTATTCCTACTTCAGCACAGTTGACCTGACGAGCGCCTACCATCAGGTCCCGATCGATCCTGAAGATCGAAAGTACACGGCTTTCGAAGCTGGCGGGAGACTGTTTGAGTTCCATCGCATCCCTTTTGGGGTAACCAACGGAGTCGCCTGCTTCCAACAGATTCTCGACGACATAATACGCGCTGAAGACTTGCATGACACGTTGGCGTTTGTGGACGATGTGACCATCTGTGGCCGCGACAGGGAACAGCACGATGTCAACTTGGAGCGCTTCCTGAATGCTGCCAAGAAATACTCACTGACAATCAATCAAGACAAGTGCTGCTATGCAAGCACCTCTGTCAAGATCCTGGGACATGTGGTCGAGGACAGGACAATTCGACCAGATCCCGACCGGCTCCAGGCTTTGATGGACCTGCCAGCGCCGCAAGACGCAAAGGCACTGAAGCGGGCAGTGGGCATGCTGTCACACTACTCAAAGTGGGTGCCGTCCTTCTCCGAGAAGTTGCGGCCGCTGACCGCCAACGACTGCTCCCCTATGTCGTCCGAGGCAGTCGCTGCGTATGAACTCCTGAAGCAGGACATCGGGGCTGCTACCATGTCGGCTGTCGACGACTACGCCACATTCGTTGTGGAAACAGATGCGTCTGACAACGCCATAGCTGCCACTCTGACGCAAAGCGACAAGCCTGTCGCATTCTTCTCGCGCACTCTGAACCCGTCTGAGCGAAAGCAGCCGTCCATCGAGAAAGAGGCTGCTGCCATCGTCGAGTCGATCCGCAAGTGGCGTCATCTGCTGATTGGGCGGCATTTCAAGTTGATCACCGACCAGCGTTCCGTCTCGTTCATGTTCGATCGGTCATGCAAGGGCCGGATCAAGAACGACAAGATCCTACGATGACGTCTCGAGTTGGCATGCATGAGTTTTGAGATCGTGTATCGCCCGGGAAAGTACAACATCGTTCCGGACATGCTCTCCAGAGCCGTGTGCGGCGCGACCGCTGCAGGGTCCAGGGACCTCATCAGCACGCTTCATGAGCAGCTGTGTCATCCAGGGGTGACGCGCTTGTGGCACTACCTCCAGTCGCGAAACGTGGCCTGTTCGGTGGATGAGGTGAAGCGAGTCGTGTCTCAGTGTAGGATTTGTGCTCAGCATAAACTCCGGTTTGTTCGTACTTCCAACACTCTCATTAAGGCGACTAGAGTGTTCGAGCGTTTGAGCGTGGACTTTAAAGGACCACTGCCGTCTAGTACCCAGAGAGCATACATGTTTGTAGTCATGGACGAGTTCTCCAGGTTCCCCTTTGCGTTTCCCACCACCGACACATCTGCGGAGTCGGCGATGCAATGTTTGACATCGCTGTTCACAGTGTTTGGTACGCCAGAGTTCGTCCATTCAGATCGGGGGACCGCGTTCACTTCCACTCGCTTCAAAGAGTTCTTCTTCCAGAACAACATCGCTCAGAGCTACTGCTCAGCCTACAACGCTCCTGGCGACGGCCAAACAGAGAGATACAATGGGATCATCTGGAGGTCCGTGAGCATGGCCTGCCACTCCGAGGGCGTCAACCTGAAGAACTGGGAGTCCATCTTACCTAGAGCGCTGCACAGTGTGCGGTCACTGCTATGCACAGCCACGAACCAGACACCGCATGAGCGCTTCTTCAAGCATCCTCGACGGTCAGCTACTGGCCAAGCTCTTCCGACTTGGCTGTTGACAGCTGACCGAGTACTTATCCGACGAACCAATCGCACCAGCAAGTACGAGCCGCTGGTTGACGAGGTCGAGCTCGTTCACGTCACTCCCACGTACGCCAAGGTGCGACTACCGAGTGGCCGTGAACCAACTGTCTCTCTTCGGCATCTCGCTCCCATCGCTCCAGTCGACTGCGCGGAGGCTGCGGATCTCCTGCCCTCGGAGGAGTCTCGGCCGGCTACGGAGATCAGGCCCTCACTCACCGAGGTGCCGGCTGCAGAGGTCGCTGGTCCCGATGCTGAGGACGGTTCCGGACCGGTGGATGACAGTGTAGATAGTGGTACCGAGGTTACCGTGACTGAGCAGAGTAGTCCCCCACGTAGAGTGAAAAGGATGCCTCAAAGGCTCGGAGAGTATGATCTGTCGCGCTGAACCTGTCGGGCATACATGTGTGCGAGTGTAGCAGTGGTGTCTGCGACGATACATTTTTGAGGCAAGATGCGGAGCAGTATCGTGCCAGCTCCATTGAGTGTTGGTTGCACCGGTGTATGGTTTGCGGAGCAAGCGCGAAGTAGTGCTGAACAGATTGTGTTATTGGCTTTTGTGTTGGTATTTGATCAGGTGTCCATCAAAACATGTGAACCTTGAGGGACGATGAATGTTGTTTAAGCAAGTGTCATCTGACTGACACTTGGGCTTCTGTTCTTTCAGATATGTTGTGAATAAAAGCCTAGCAGCCAGGTTCATCATCATTGCAGACAAGATATAATTTTGTTCTGGGAATTGTTTTGTCTATTATAAATTAAAGGTATTGTTTGCTATCAATAACTTGTATTTCCATAGATTAAATCTTTATTTATTGAATTCAACTCCGGCAAATACACGAAGTAGTAGTCGAAGTAGTGTATATTTCAGTACCTATAGTAGCATTTGGAAGCGGTCATTATTAATACCCTACGAAGTAGCAGTCGAAGTAGTGTATATTTCAGTACCAGTAGTAGTATTTGGAAGCGGTCAGCGGTCGTTCCGACGTTTTTTAACCCCCAAGCCCTTTTAACACCTTTACGCCCAGAATATCGCAACATAGTAGATAAAAACGTGGTAGCCTAGGCTTGTAGATATCTGGTTCTTAAAGGAAATAGTTCACCTTCAACATGGGATTTTGAACTGAAATAGCAGTTTTGTAGCCCGTGTTGAGAAATCCTTATCTGCAACTTTAATTGGCTGAAAAGACTCTCCAGCCGAAGATATTTGACTTTTTGGCGAAGGAATGCGGCGCATATATGATATACCGTACCGTCTGAGAGTGCCAGCACTGCATGGAGCATGCGCAGACCAATAACGCACACCATAACATTAATAATTCACGACCTTCTGTCCTGAATTGGCGCGATGTAGGACAATTTTTGAAAAGAAAAAAAGAAACTGTATTAAAAAATATAATAAAATCGTGTTCTGAAAAATTTCCGAAGGTGAACTATTTCCTTTAAGTCGGATTTCAAATATATACCATAGGTTTTGAGCCAGCCTCGTCTGAAAATCATCGATTTAACATGGGAACCCTATAGTGTAGTAGGTTTTTAACACTTAAACGCCCGAGTGCTGCCAACCGTTACTGGTGGGGGCTGGGTGGCATGACCCCCACTTTTTCACACTTTTTGCTTTTATGTTAACCCGCGCCGTGCCGGGGCGGGGTGTTTAGACGCCCCCCCCCCCTCCCCCCTAAGGTTTTTCGAGGATAGCGAAAAAACGTCGGCGGGCCTTTTTTTGCCGTTTCAAAAACGGCGTACGGCGCACAGCGCCGCCGTTTCAGCCCCTGTTTTTGGCACACCTGTTCGGGCATCAATTACTCACATTGTGTGGAATTATTGACCACAGGTCATCTCAGATCAGGTCACGTGACTACAGTGGCGTAGCCAAGGGGGGGCCAAAGGGGCCATGCCCTCCCCCCCCCCCCCCCCCCTGGAGGCCAGGCGGGCCCCTCTGGCGACCGAGCGAGGGCCCCCTGGGGCCGAAGGCCCCAGTGTTTTGGATGGTGTCAGGTGCCCGCAAAACGCCTTATGTCGCATAAAGAACGTCCACGAACAAATCTAACACGAATAAATAACAGCATTTAAGAGCTGGTATTTATTTCGAGGGCCCCTCAGGCCTTCCCAGGGCCTCCAATTCCTTTCGAGCGCCCCTCAGACATTTCGAGGGCCCCCTCAGGCATTTCGAGGACCCCTCAGGCATTTCGAGGGCCCCTCAGGCCAGGCACGTAGCCAGGATTTCGTCCAGGGGGTGTGGGGGGGGGGCGGCGCCTCGAAAGGGCCCCTTCCCGAGCGTTAACCCCCCCCCCCCCCCCCAAAAAAAAGGATATGAAAAACTCTACGGATTTCGGCCACTTTATTTTGTGAGGTTCAACCTTCCAGGGGCCCTCTGATCTGTCCAGGGGCCCTCTGGTCTGTCCAGGGGCCCTCTGGTCTGTCCAGGGGCCTTCCAGCCTGCTCAGGGGCCCTTCCGAGCTGGCTAGGGACTGCACTGGCTGCTTTTTCACCCTGCCGACATCCTCAGGGGCCTCTCTGACCTGCCCGGGGTCCTTCTGTGCTGGCCAGAGGCCCATTCGACGTAATCAGGGGCCATCTGACCTGCTCAGGGACCCTTTCGGTCTAGTAAGGGGCCCCTTTGACATGCACAGGGGCCCTTTGAACTTCCCAAGGGCCCTCTGGTCTGCCCAGGAGCCCTCCAGCCTTCTAAGGGGCCCTTCCAACCTGGCAAGAGACTGCGCTTTCTGTTTTGTCGCCTTATCAACATGCTCAGAGGGCCCTTCGACCTGCCCTGGGGCCCCTCCGTGCTGACTAGGAGCCCATTCGGCATGTTCAGGGGCCCTTTTGGTCTGGTCAGGGGCCCCTCTGACATGCACAGGGGCCCTTTTAACTTCCCAGAGGCCCTCTGGTGCTGGTCTGTCCAGGGGCCCTCCAGCCTGTTCAGGGGGTCCTTAAGACCTGGCAAGGGACTGCACTGGCTGCTTTGTCGCCCTGCCGACATGCTCAGGGGCCTCTCCGACCTTCCCAGGGGTTCCTCTGTGCTGGCTCGGTGCTCATTCGACGTGTTCAGGGGCCCTTTGACCCGCTCAGGGGCCCTTTCGGCTTGTCCAGGGGCCCTTCTGACATGTACAGGGCTCTGATGAACGTCCAAGGGCCCTCTGGTCTTTCAGAAAGGGCCCTGGTGCTCCTAAAGAACCTCTGAAATGCTCTAAACTCTTAAAGACCACGCTTCGCGTGGGGGGGGGGGGGGTAGCCTCCCCCGGCCCCCTCCCCCTTGGCTACGTGCCTGCCTCAGGCCTACCGAGTTAATGTTATCGACTTTTAAGCGTTGGCTACAAAATGATCTGTCCAACCTCCTATTTCCCTAAATATGGCAGTATTTGGTAGCATAGCCAACGAGCTACAATAACAGCGCAAGCCCTCATGTGGATGCGCGTGAAGTTATTGTGACGTTAGGCCAAAATGTATTGGGGTCTGGACGTTTGGAAGAAGACGTTTGGGATGGGTGGTGGTGGTGGTGGTGGGGGGGGGGGGGGGGGGGGGCACGGAAGTTTTTTTAGGGAGAATCCCAAAGTCTCACATTTCTGAAAACTCATCAGATTTTGCTTGCTTATGCATTGATAGCTGATTTAAAACAAACTTTCCTTAGATAAAGTTGCTTAGATTTTCTTATCAGGAAATGTGTACATTTTGTGCTGATTTCAGGCGGTTTGACGGCTGCTATGGCCCCTTTTCCCCTGGATCTGCCAAGTTTTTTTTTAGGGGGGGAATCCTAAAAAGTCTCACACATTTCTGAAAACTCATCGCATTTCGCTTGCTTATGCATTGGTAGCTGATTTAAAACAAACTTCCTTAGATAAAGTTGCTTAGATTTTCTTATCAGGAAATGTGTACATTTTGTGCTGATTTCAGGCGGTTTGATGGGTTTGATGGGATATAAATTGTTACCCCCAAACTCGAACCCTAGATCCGCCAGTGTGTGGGCCCCCAATTGGCTACGAGGGCCCCTCTGATCCCGTTTGCCCCCCCCCCCCCCCCCCCCCCTGGCCGAAATCCTGGCTACGCCCCTGCGTGACCACACCTCCAAATAAGTTTGCGGTCGTACCACAGCCACAGTTTTTGGCCGATCGGTGTGAAACTTACAGGATTTCATAAAGTCATAGGTACCTACAATTCGAACATCTAAGATTGTGTATATCGGTGACCTAAGGTCGCCGGTCGGGTCAATTTCGTGACCTCCCATTAGTACCTATAAGTCAATGGGGAAATGTTAAAATGTTTCCTATTCCGAGGATACGCATGTCAGTCCAATTCCTTCTGGATCATGTTATCATAGGCTATTATTGATGATCCACGTTCAATTTTGGTCAGTACATGGTCATCTGAGGTCAGCTGAGGTCACCAACACTTTTTGTGTCAATAACTCGATAGAATGAAGATAAAGAAGTGAAACCGGCATCAATATGTTTGTCTCGTCGAGACACGTCTCCCAATATGCAACATGACCTACTTGGGTCGCCACTTGACCTTGACCGGGGGTCAAATTTCTAAGTTGAGTTAAACTAGTCCAAATTCATGTTATTCGAAGCGTTTTGACGGGGCGAACATGATGGGCCGATGGCGTCAAAATCATTGCTGTATCTTGATTAGGTAAACAGTTATTTGCGAACGTTTTGCCAACAAAATAGCTGTTTTGACATGTGATGACCTCTGGAGCCTAAACTATTGACCTCAAATAAAATTCGATGGCACTTAATGATTGAATATTTCAAGAGCTTTCGATTGCTTTTTTTAGTTTGTTCCTAGCTATCATAGTTCTCGAGATATTTGGGGGTTTCTGGAGCGATGTCCTAAAACTTGAAAATCTGACCTTTGATGACCCCTGGTGACCTCAATATTGACCTGGACCAAAAAAATGTAGGCATAGTGTCAAAGTGATTTTTGATGAGCTTTCGAACCGTGTTTTCGGTTTTCCAATGAGGAAAATTGAGAACGAAAAGGTGCGCCAGGATGAGAAGTGAGAAGATTGCCAAATAAGTTGTTTTCGCCCCCCCCCCCCCCCCCACTTTAAAATCGTTCCCGGGCCACTGGCGAGTTACCCCAACTCCCCCCCCCCCCCCCCCCCCGCTGGTCCCCACGTCCCTGCGTGCTTTCCCTGTGTTTTGATATCATAGAAGCTTCATGACGTAAAGGAAATAAACCGTAGCTGGCTACCGCGGATGAATACCTTACGGAATAAATATAGTACTAAGGATATACAAAAAGTGAGTCGTAATGAAATTCGAGCACCTTGTCTGATTAGCGTATCTGCAGCCTTCGTAGTTCGTAACATCTGTACATATCCAAGGCAAGTCCAGGCCATTTGATTCATATTGGTATCTCCGTAGTGACGGTCCACACAGCAACCAATGCGCATTCTCCGACCTATTGATTTTCCACGCGCCGGCCCGCCTGCGCCTGCGGCGTTCAACGAGAAATACGATCCGAAAGCTCTGAAGTGCTGCTGTGTTCTGTTTCAAGCACCGTTTGATTATATCGGTTCATATCGATATATTATGTAATTTACTTGTTTTGCTGATTATTCTTGTTTTGTATTGTCAGTATAGTTTGAGAATCTGCAGCCTTCCATCGTTTACCTTCATTCATATAGACCGCCTCACCTCGTACCGACTGCTGGAGCACGTAAGCTACCGCCTGAGTTCTGCTTCTGTTTGGTTTGGTTCTTTTTCAAATATGTTTATCGGAGCTACGCTGCCTGGAAATGATGCTTCGAAGTCATCACTCGCGATTTATGGGTAAAGAAAATGTGTATCATCCCTGTATGGCATCCGCATGCGGCATGCGTATTTCCTTCGATAGACCAAGAAGTGCTACATCCACGTATGGGTAATACTTCAGTAACGCACCTCCCCAGTTTGTCGTAGTCTGGTAGGGCATACGTAGTGGCGGGCGGTGCTGCCGGCTTGATGACGTCATTGGATGCCTGTTTACTACTCGATCGAACTTAATGGCTACGAGCGGTAGGTTTTGTCCCGATCGGAGTTAATGGCTACGAGCGGTAGTTTTCGTCCCGATCGGAATTAATGGCTATGAGCGGTGGGTTTCGTCCCGATTGGACTTAATGGCGGGGTTATGTTAGATTAGGTTAGGTTATGTTACCTAAATGACCTAACCGAGCCTAACCTAACCCCGCCATTAAGTCCGATCGGGACGAAACCTACTGCTCGTAGCCATTCAGTCCGATCGAGTAGTAAATAGGCCTCCAATGACGTCATCAAGCCAGCAGCACCGCCCGCCACTACGCCTGCCCTACCAGACTACGATAAACTGGGAAGGTGCGTTACTGAAGTATTACCCACGTATGTACCTGTCATACTTAGGGAGCTATAAGTCAGTACATTGATATTGCTTTGAAATTCGGTGTGGGAATCGTCCATGCTTGTGGTTCTCCAATATGTATTTCGCTTTTTTAATATATTTGTAAATTTTGATTTTGTGACGATTTTTTAAAAAAATGTCCACAAAACATTTGAATTTGAAATTATTCGAAAATTTTGATTTTGTGATTGCAAACTTTTTATATAATTTTTTCCACAAAATCAAAATTTGCAAGCAATATTCAAAAACCGGAAAACATATTGGAGAACCAAGTATGGACAATGCCCAAGCCGAATTTCAAAGCAATATCTATATTTTTGACTGACTTTGGGCTCTCTTAAGGTACGTGGATGTGGCACTTCTTGGTCTACCAAAGGAAAACGCGTATGCCATTCGTCATTGGGTGGCATTGGCAAATGACAATATGTACTTCAATATCATTTGTGTCTTGTGTCTGGCGGATTATTTTAGGAAGTAGGCTGGAGACTGGTTTTAAACATTTTGGCCCCGAATTATACACATGGTTTTCCTTTCAACAAGTAGCGGTATGCAGACACGTAGCCAGGGGGGGGGGGGCGGCAGGTGCCCCCCCCCCCCCCTTGAGGCCAGGAGGGGCCTTTTCGGCGGCAAAGGGCTCTTTTCAGCTCGCCGAAAAGAGCCGACGAGACCTAGGTGGGTCAGGACGGCCCCTGAACATGCCGAATGGCCCCTAGTCAGCACGGAAGGGCCCCAGGGCAGGTCGGAGGACCCTCCGAGCATGTCGCAAGGCGATAAAGCAGCCAGCGCAGTCCCTTGTCAGGTCGGAAGGGCCCCTTAGAAGGCTGGATGGCCCCTGACCAGACCGAAAGGGCCCCTGGGCAGGTAAGAAGGGCCCAAGAACATGCTGAAATGGCCCCTAGTCAGCATGGAGGGGCCCCAGGGCAGGTCGGAGGGCCCCTTGAGCATGTCGGCAGGGCGACAAAGCAGCCAGCGCAGTCCGACCAGAAGAGTATCTGGGCAAGTCAGAGGGGCCCTGACTAGACCGAAACGGTCCCTGGGCCGGTCGGAAGGGCCCTTGCACATGCCGGATGAGTTCTTAGTCAGACTGGAGGGGCCCCTGGGCAGGTCGGAGGGGTCCCTGAGCATGTCGGCAGGGTGACAAAGCAGCCAGTTCAGTCCCTGACCAGGTCGGAAGGACCTCTGAACAGGCCCCTTTCCCCTTGACACACAAGAGGGGCTTATTGGAAGGTCAGAGGAGTTCCCGGTCAGACCGGAAGGGCCCAAAGCACGTAGAGATCCCAGATGAAGATTAAATACATAGAGGACTTACTCCGCAAGAAAAATATTAAAATCGGAGCTTTCGGGTATATTGCAACACCCTTCGTCACCGATTAAGAGGCATTCGGTAACATGTCATTGCTCGTTTTTAAGACGAGCAATGACATGTTACCGAATGCCTCTTAATTGCTGACGAAGGGTATTACAATATACCCGCATGCTCCGAATTTAATATTTTTCTTGTGGACTAAGTCCACTAGATTTTTAAGTCCACAAGTATTTAATATATATCGCCCACTTCACATCATGTCTTCGCGGATCCCAGATGAGTCCCTGAACAGGTTAGAAGGGCGTGAAAAACTCGGAGGGGTCCCTAGACGATCTGAAGGGACCCTGGGTCTTTCAACAGTAAGAATACAGTTGTCCAGGGCATAAGACTAAAAAAAATCGCGCCGCTCCGCGACACAATTTGTTTAAAGGGACGCTCCCACCTTAACATTAGTTTTGAGTTAAGATAGCCATGTTGTTGGATTTGCATTGCAATTAAGTAGGGTAGCAGTTAAAACAACCACATTGGTCTAATCAAAAAGAAATTCGAGCTGGATGTTGACAATTGTAATGAATAAACCCCACGTGTATTTGAATAGGGGTCTAAAGCCGATGACGTCACCTCTCTTTACCGAATGGTGATGATAGTAGACTTGTTTTATGGCTAGACTTGGAAATATTTGCGTGTTTCAAATGGTTTGGTAATTTTTTTTTTCATTCAAAGCGCCAGAATTGTCTCGAAATAATTGTGCCATACTTTGGCAGCGTAAAGGATTTCTGCATAGCTCTCTAGAGCTCAATATGACATCAACCAAAATATTAAAACTGAACTTTTTATGAAATTGAGCACTGTTTGCGAGAAACAAATGTCATAATCGTGTTCGGCAGCAATTCCTTCATATTTTGCACCACACGCGGCGTACATTTTACAACTTTTGGGAAGGTGGGAGGGGAGTGTCCCTTTAAGAGTTACAGGTCTTGAGCTTAAAAAATATTCCAAGTTGGTATAGCTGATTCCAAATTGGTGTCGCTGGTTCCAAAGTTGATATGGCAGTTTGCTAACTCTAGCTCCTAAAAGCTGGTATGGCCCATGCCATACCTGTCATACTGCACTTTCCATCCTTGTAACGTGCCCTTTGATCCGTTTTGTTTGGCCCTTTCAACACTTGGGAAGGGGCCCTTTCAACGCTCGGGAAGGGGCCCTTTCGAGGCGCAGCCCCCCCCCCCCCTGGACGAAATCCTGGCTACATGCCTGCCTCTGGTGACCTCAATATTGACCTGAGCCAAACAATACCAACATAGTTTCGAAATAATTTTATGACGAGCTATCGAATGGTATCTTTGGATTCCGTCTACTCCCATAGGAGCCGAACTAATAGGAGTGCTTCGGAACCACTCAGATTGCGACCATTCCAATGACGTCATATTGACAGCATTTGTTAGAAATTTAATTCCCTATGCCCAGCGTATATACATCGGACAACTGATTTACGCCGTAGGGTATTTAGTGGGATATTTAGCCATGCAAAATACCCCATGGTCGTGGTGGAAACGGCCACATCTCACCCAAGCATTTCTACTACCGCTGCGAACTTTACGCCTACGATCCTCCGTTCCGGAGATCTTCAAATCGCCTGACGCGTAAACCAGAACTGTTGAATATTCACTTGCCTTTGAAATTGTCGTAATTATAATTATTAAGCTGTCGTAATTATCCCTTCCTCACAGATCGGATACGTTTGTTCAATTTGCCAAATATACTTATATCTTCTAAAACACCACTCCAAACGCTCCCCAAACTTGACAACATACCGGATGCAAAGAACGTCCGTGAAGTTGGCGACTTATTCAGCGACGGATTCAGATTTGACCCAAACTCCGGCCCAATGTCAATTCTGGCACGCTGATCACGAATATGACCTTCATTTTCCTGTTCAAGGTCGAATCTTAAAGGTAAAATTTGAGGTCAAAGGACCGGGTACCGCATAACGTCCCGAATTTATTGCCGGATCATTCCAAAAGCGATCCCAGATGATAGGCAGGGTCCATATCTAACGTCCGTCACCGTGACCTGACCCGTGACTTTTGACCTTGGAGGTCAAATTCGAGGTCAAAGGACGGGGTACCGCATAACGTCCCGAATGTATTGTCTGATCCTTTCCAAAGTGGTCACAGATGATAGACAGCCTGGTCCGTATCTAACGTCCATATCTAACGACCCCGTCCTTTGACCTCGAATTTGACCTTGAAGATGATCTTGAACATGCAAATGCAGGTCGTATTCGTGATCAGCGTGCCAGAATTGACCTTGGGCCGAGGTTTGGGCCAAATCTGAATCCGTCGCTGAATAAGTCGCTGATCGCCCTACGGGAGCTTCTTTCACCTTCGCCCTACGGGGGGCTGACAGCCCCCCCCCCCCCTGTTAACTTCCAAACCAAGCAACTTAGAGCAATGCGGTAAGAACCAGCATGTTTCCTGTCATGAGAGGAATCCAACAGTATGCGATTTTAGGTTTCAGGTCAGGTTTCAGACCTTCCAGGTCAAGTGAATGACCTCGGATTTACCACGTCCAGAACAGCGATCTTCAGAAAACCTCAAAATTAGAAATTGATAAATGTAAATAAAAAGGCATGCTCCTAGACCAGTTTTGGCTCAGAAAATAAAAAATGGCCGGAAAGTGAGGGGGCCATGACTTCCCTGTCCCCCTTGCTCCTACACCTATCGTATGCCGCCAGTCCTGGGGACCACCATTGCTACTTACAGAAGTTTGGGCAAAGCCCCACCCCATACTGAAACCTTAGAACACTACTCCCTTTTCCCATGATCTATAGGAATTTTCTGGCGCCAACAGGGATGAATCCAGGGGGCTGACAACGGCCGAAAATGGGCACGTTTGCTGCTTTTAAAGAAAGTTTAAGCAACTTTTACCAGGGAAGTTTGCCTTTAGACCAGTCATTAATACACTGGGTAGCGAAATCTGGTGAGTTTCTTTATTTTGGTCAGACTTTCCGAAATTCGGTCTCCATACCAACTTTTGACCTTTCTTGATCCGTCATCAGGCACCACAGTTTCGCTCTGGGTTGTTTTCGCTTCGCGGCAAATTGCGACAACGTTAGTGCCGAAACCAATCACCTGATTGGCGTCATGAGTGCTTGACGCTCGTTGGTACTGGTCGACGGGCCGCTGACATTGCCATTTTATGGCGTAGCATAGCGATCGTATGGCCGAAGGCTGAATATTTATGGACTTCTGGCTGGCTATCATTACTCGAGACCGGAAAGCTAATGCTACAAGCTTCGTTATCCAATAGTGCTGGCGCCTATGACGTTCATGTCACTAAACTGCAGTTGCTACAAGCTTCGCTATCCAATAGTGCTGGCGCCTATGACGTTCATGTCACTAAACTGCAGTTGATTGCTGCGGATGCGTACAGTGACGTGAAACGTAAACAAGTGTGATGTAAATATGTGACGCCCGAAGGACCAGTACAGGCGTATCTGTATCTGTATCTGTATATTATATCACCAAACACTAAACAGGCGGCGCCCAATGACTGGTGAAGTCATAGCAGTTAAACCGTTCCCATCCCCTAAACACACAATAAATATTCACTTCCATTTGAAATCATACCACAGGTTGAAGTGTCGATTCAGGGACGTAGGAACGTCATGAAAAGTGACGGGGCCAGTACACATTTGATCTCGTCTGGAGAGAAATACAACCCCCCTATGCAAAATGTATTTGCATATTTGGGCTCTTCTCGCCTTGGCGAATATTTTGCCATCAACCATTTTTTCTCACACCAAGCAAAATCAAATATTTTAACAAAAATATTGGCCGAAAAGTGAGGGGGCCATGGCCCCCTGCCCTCCCCCCCCCCCCTGTTCCTACGCCTACGTGTCGATGTAAATGTCACAATATGATTTTTCAGCTGGGCCAAAGTATCATGGAGGATGACACACTGGTGAAAACTGCACAAGGTCGTTGAGCAGTCGTGGCCGTGCACAAACAAATCGTTCACCACAGTGTTCGCACGACTCCACCTGGATCTCGCGGAGGGTGCACTAAACAGCGTGACGGGCGCACCCCTTGTCGCCCTGACAGGTACATGGATGGCAAAACAGTCTAAGAGATAAGAGATGAGTTGATGAGATACAACCCTTAAAGGAAATGTTTCACCTTTGTATTGGTTTGGAACTGAGATAGCCATTATCTTTGGCCGTTATTGAAATGTCGAAAATGCTAAGGACATTTTCCCCAAAACTTAGCAGTTTTTAAGCAATTCAATTTCTCATTTGCAAAAAGGGGTCTAGGCCAGTGCCGCCGCTGATTGGCTGACAGCCACTTTTTCAGCCAATCCCACTTTGTCAGCCAATCAGCGGCGGTCTATAGCTCAATAATGACGTCATCATCCAAAATTTAAAACCTTAATTTGTATAAAGTTAAATGACTTTTCGAGAGAAAAAATATCACCATCGTTTTCAGCAGCACTTACTTCATATTTTCGACTATAACCAGCGTATATTTGACAACTTTCAGAAAGGTGAAACTTTCCCTTTAAAAAGCTTACATACAAACATAATATCACCTTGAACACGCCACTAGCGGATCCAGGGGGAGGGGGGGGGGCATGGCGAACATGCCCCCCCCCCCCCAAACCGCCAGAAATCGGCACAAAATTGACACATTTCCTGATATAGAAGACAATCTAAGCAACTTTGACTAAGGAAAGTTTGTTTTAAATCAGCTATCAATGCATAAGCAAGCGAAATCCGATGAGTTTTCAGAATTATATGATAGTTTTTGGAATTCCCCCCCCCCCCCCCCACCACCACCAAAAAAAAAACGTTCTGGATCCGCCAATGGTTGTGAGTGATATGGCGTGCTAGACAGTGGTGGATCTAGGTTTCGAGTTTTTTTTGGGGGGGGCAAAAAATTTGCTCCGAGTTTCCTCGGCGAAAAAGTTGTTGAGCGGGGGGAGTGTCAAATAAAATAGAATTGTTGGGTGACTAGGAAGACGTCAGTGAAAAATTGTTGAGCAGCATAGGCGTCGCCACCACTACGGACAGTGTCCGTACAAGTAGGCAGATCTCCAAAAACTTGTGCGTACTGTCCGTGCAAGTTTAAGGGTTTAAAGAACCATTTGAAGGTGCACAATGGGAAATATTGTCTCACAATTTTTAATCTCACAATTATTTATCTATTTGGTAGGTTTCGAGGGAAAAAGAATATGGTAGTCATATTCTATTAATATGCCTACCATATTTTATAAATAATGGTGCTGGAAAATTGACGATTTCTTTAATAAAATACCCTGGATACGGTGGCTTGCCAGACACGTTCACCAGGCACACCGTGTCCAAAGAACCGAAACTTTTTTTTATTGATTTCGATCGACAATTGCATGTGTTTGCGAATGCGTGCCAATGACAAACAGGAAAGTGACTGCGGTGATAGTTATGTTATACAGGTATGTAGCCAGGGGGCTGCGAAGGTAGCTCCCTGGAGCTTGAGTGGGTCCTTCTGGCCCGCCTGAGCTCCAGAGGGGAGAACGGTGACGATGATCAGACGGTGATGATCAGAGGCCAATTTCACAAAGCAAAAAAGTTTGTAATTACAAAGAATTTCTTTGTTATTACAAATAATTTGTACACATGTTTGTAATTTGGATTTCACAAAACCCCAGGGCAGTAAAGCTCAATTTACTATTTACAAACTACACCTTTTTAGCGCCAATTTCAAAAAGATAAAGCCCAAATTCAAAAAGATAAATTCCGATTTAAAAAAGATAAACACCAATTTCAAAAAGCTTAAGTCCAATTTCAAAAAGATAAAATAGAATTTCAAAAGGATTAAACACAATTTAAAAGGGACCGTAATAGCCAAGGTCCTTAAAATACTGTAAAAGTCAATGCATTATTTGGAACAAAAACAGGCATAGGAACAAGCCGTGTAACAGACAAATACTGCTCCCACTAATTATAATTCATTCTAATTCGATTCACGCCCACTAATTCATTCGATTCGCGACTTGGAAAAAGCAGCGACATTACGCCAGCTGTATGACACTGGTCAACCTGGCGATGGGCGTGGGCGACGGTTGTGAGCCGATAGTTACTCAAATGACCTCTTCACTCTTGGCTGCCGTTAGATAATTTGGAACAAATGGACATTCTTTTGGTTGTTGCCAGTTGTTTGATTTGTCCAGACGAATAAATAACACCAACTTGGCTCCAAATGTGTGCAGTATTGCGTTAAGGTTGCCTACTTTTCCAAGTCGTGAATCGAATGAATTAGTGGGCGTGAATCGAATTAGAATGATTTATAATTAGTGGGAGCAGGATTTATCTGTTACACGGCTTGTTCCTATGCCCGTTTTTGTTCTAAATAATGAATGGACTTTTACAGTATTTTAAGGACCTTGGCTATTACGGTCCTTTTTAAATTGTGTTTAATCTTTTTTAAATTCGATTTAATCTTCTTTTTTTTAATTGGACTTAAGCTTTTTGAAATTGGTGTTTATCTTTTTGAAATCTTAATATTTTTTTTTTTTTTAAATTGGTGTTTATCTTTTTTAAATTGGTGTTCATCTTTTTTAAATATTAATTTATCTTTTTGAATTTGGACTTTATCCTTTTTTAAATTGGCGCTAAAAAAGTGTAGTTTACAAAGATATTGTTTGTAAAAATGTTTGCAATTGCACATGTTCTATTTCTCAAAGGTTGACGGAAGTGAGGAAATGTTTGCAATTACAAACTTGTAATTCCAGTGGGTCAGGGGTTCTGAATTTCAGAAACTGCATTGATAGTTGACATTGTTTGACTGTTCAGGTTATTTTCTTGGTGAGGTTGTTACGTCGCCGAGGTTGTTAGGGTAATGGTTTAATTATACATAGGTATAGCTGCCCAACAAAAGTTATTTCCCGACAGATTCGAACAGGGATCTCCAGTTTGAAGTCCCAGTGCACCTTACCGATTGCGCTGTGAGGGGCGCCTCCGCGCGGAGAAACCGCATGGCGATATAATTGCAGCGGTCAACGATGTCTTGTGCAATGTGCAGTGAACCTTCACCCTTTACGACGTAGGAAATCGGCTAGGTTAGGTGAAAAAATGGTCGAGAAATTCAACGATCTTTCTTTTAAGAGTAGTTCTGTTCGTATGCTCCGCCACCCGGTGAATGGCCATATTCGGTGTACTCTAATTGCTTACCAAGATGTATTTTGTACGATCAGAGTTTTCATTCCGATGAAATGTTAATTAAAAGATAATTATCCCTATAACTAATTTTATTTTGAATACAAAATAAACCACAATGTAAATATTTGTTAATTAATTTAACAATCAAATTATTTGTCATTAGCATCAATTTTAATACAAACGTTCTTGATTTCAAGGCTTCTGCTGTACTTGCATTTGTGTTTACAATTTGCTTTACAATCGGTAATTCAGAGGTGGTGAATGTTTGTGAAATGTCTTTTTGTGAGCTTTGCAATATTTTTTTTTGCGTTTGTAATTGCAAACATGTGTAATTACTAACTTCTTTGTGAAATAGGCCTCTGACGGGTTCATTATATTTAAAGTTAGAGCGCCAAATGGAATACTGAAACTCCAATGCCAGTCTCATAACTCCAATTCCAACTAAAACAAACATTTGTATCCCTTTTAGGCCAACTACGTGCCTCCTCAGACCGGCCGAGGGCCTTTTCACACAGGCATAAGCCCGGTATACTCCATACGACCCTCCCAGGTCTGAATAATGCTCTCTTAGATCCCTGTCACACACACACACCGAGGGTCCTCTGAGACCTGACAGGGACCCTATTTGACTCAAATCGGACTCATTAGGACTGATAATAACCCCATCAGGCCCGGAAATATCCTCTCGAATCGACCGAGGGTCCTCTGCTGGTCAATCGATGGTCCTCTCAAGGACGCTGAGGGCCATTTCTTACCGGCTTAATATCCTCTCAGGCCGGCATAGGGTTCTCTTCTGCCTGGCGATGTCACTCTCATATCGACCGCCGGCCCTCGGAGGCCCAACGACTAGACAGGAGACTAGAGGTCTCCCCCCCCCCCCCCCCAAATGCCCTCTTAGATCCCTGTCATGCACACCGAGGGCCCTAATGTCATGTAATGTACCTAATGTCACATGAGAAACTAATTTGACATTAAGGGAGCCGCCGTAAATTGTATTGTAATATACCATTGACTGGCGGGAAAATATTAGCTCTGCTTTACGAACATTCGTAATTGCTCCAAATCTAATAACGTTATCATCGTGAAACTTTTGGTACCTTCTACGTGAATTTCACGGCTTCTAAGCGAAAATGAAAAAATTGCGTTTAAAACTTTTGATATCTAGGACATTTAGTAACGTTACTACACGCCACTTTAACGAGAAAATCAGCTTAACTTCAACACATTGTGCAAAGTCCAAACTTTGAACAAACTACAATTATGAAAAATCAGAAGATGGCGAATTGCAGTAGCTACAAAATGGCTATCTCAGATTTGTTTTTACAATTTTATTTTTAACCCCACAAATTACAGAAATATGATGTTCAACTAAAAAAGAAATGTTCATATATATATATATATATATATATATATATAACGGAAAATATGTTGGAGAAGCACAAATGAACGATTCCAAAACCAAGCTTCAAAACAATACCACCATTTTTGGCTGACTCATGGCTCCAAAGTATGAGTAGGTACCTAACTAATGACGTCATATTTTTAATTGCGTTCTTTTCATTTGTAAATACGAACAAATAAACATAATCACTGTATTTCTGAGACAAAATTAGTCCAGAAACATACATTTTCTTTAGATTTATCAATCGGGAGTGTTTCATCTTTGTGACCTGACCTTAACCTGACTTGACAACAACTTCACTTAAGTAATAATGTATCGGTACCTACTCGGTAATTTATCGGCTCTTACATGAGGTCGGGTGGTAAAATGACTATCACTATCGAATTCTACGAAGATTCAGGATGGGATAATTAATAAAATAATCCATAATCCATAAACATGCATTGTGTGACTCATAGACCTTTAGCGCATATTTACCTTTTGTGGCCTGACATTGACCTTGACTTTCGCTTGTATTCTCACTTTTGCTTAAGCGGGATATACCATATTATACCTTCCAGAGCACTTTTGGGCAATAATGATCGCAGTCGAAGGCTTATAATGGAAAATATAGCCAACAAACTCATGTAGGTACGTCGATTTTGACCTTTGACCTGACCGTGACCTGACATCAATTGCACACTTAGTGATGCTTGTATAGACCTATGGCTTTCTTAACCCGCGGCGTGCTGGGGTGGGATGTTTGGATGCCCCTAAGGGTTTTTCGGAGTTAGCGGGAAAACGGTAGCACGCATCTTGCCGTATTTGGCACAGATGTTTGTGTGCCAATTACGTTTATGGCGTTATATTTTTTTCGGATCTTATCCGGTCAGGTAACCAGGGGCTGGATTCCATCCTGACTTACGAATGATTTTCTTCGTAAGTCGTTCATTTGGGATTACCATCTCACTACTTACGAAAATTCGAAACTCTGCCGACAAGTAACGATTTTTTTTTATAAATAAATAAATTTAGTCCGAATATTTTTGTATGGATGGATTTCCGAGGTCAGGACCCACGCTAAGCAGAGCTTGTTGCGCAGGTCCTGACCTCACCACCCGATCGCGCAATTCTTGTTGGCCGGCAGAATTTGGAGACGAAAGTTTTACCGTGCCCGACATACCTAGACACGGTCCACCCCGCTCGCTGACCTCACCTGACCTTGAGTGCGACCGCTGCCACCGGCCGCAGGCCACCCCAGTCAGGAGCAAATAGCGAGCGCCGAAGCGACTCGAACCCGGGCTGCCACTACCGGGATAGGTCAGAAGTCCAGAGCTCTCCCACTGAGCTACTGGGGCGGACTGATACATTTCTAAGGGGAAAATGAATTTTAGGCTTCCCATCTCTGATACATTTATAAGGGGATTAAAAGCCAATAGCTGCAAGCTATTTCCTATAGGGAAGCGCAAGTTTCGGTCGCAAGTCAACTGCAGAATTTTGGTCACTTACTCGAGAGATAGAGATGATTTAAGAACATTCTTACGAGAAAAAAAAAACTTAGGAATCTTCGTAAGAATTTCATAGATGGGAATCCGGCCCCAGGTCAGATCATGTGTACATTACATATAACTACCGCAAGACACCCATGCCAGAGATAAGACGTCCTACCCCCCCCCCCCCCGTCCCTCAGGTGTTCGATGACATGATGTGTCCGCGTAAAAGTTCCGAAACCGTGGCGACGCCACTGTTGGGCGGGGGAGGGGGGGGGGGGGGGCGTAAATCACGACATACCTGGACAAAAAGTCACAACCTGCCGGATCGGTTGGGAGGGGGGGGGGATAAACATACGTTTGCCTGCCGATATTTCGTTTAGGGGGGGGGGGCAATTTCTCATTTTGCCCAACCGTAGATCGGTCACTACTCACTACTGACTGGTGCCAGATTAGCGAGAGGAAGCATATCAGGCAGCAGTGTGGCCGGTCCACCGAAAAAAAATAGTAGCAAGGTGCCTACTTCACATCCGCAAAATGCTCGTAAAGTTGCAGGCTTAGTACCTACCTGACGAATATTAGGAAGCAGCTGAAACCGTGGTTGGAGCTTTTTCTAAAAGTTTTGTGGGGCAAAGTAGCAGTTAATTAGCTGAAAATCACTTTTTCAAACTTGGATTTAAACCTGGAAAATCAAATTTTTACATAAACACGCTTTCAAATCGCAAACAAAAATTGGTGGGGCTAAATAAAAAGTTGGTGGGACATTGTTCCCACCAACTTTGTAGCCATCGGAATGTATATTGCTATCGGAATATCTGCTATGCTATCGGAAATAGCTATCGGAATGTATATTGTTTACCTAGCAATGGATATTATATCGGATATATTTATTATTTGGAGCTATCGGCTTGGTATTTTAGGTCTTCTGTTTGCTTCCAGAATTCTGATTGGAACTTTTAGGGTGATGCACATGTTTACACCTCAAATATGTAATACACGGAACAATATGTACGTTTATACCATTGCGTTGCGCCTCTCCCAATTGTCCACTCAGTAGGTACACGATTGCGCAACATCTTGTATACCCACTCAGTAGGTACACGATTGCGCAACATCTTGTATACTAATTTGACTTAGACTAGATAATGTAAGTCATACCTTGCACGTAATTTCTGAAGTTTTTTTGTCTATGCAATCGGAGAAAATAAATTTGTAATTTTTCTACCGCACAAGCGTTCATTAAAACAACCGTTATTTATTCTAACAGAAAGGATTGTCTTGATGTGGTTGAAAGGTTTTACAAATATATACATTTGCTGTGAATGGCAATGGTGATTCGTGAACCTTCCAAAGGATTAGAAATTCGTGTGAAGCGACATCTCGATGCCGGTCATGAATCGTTGCACGTTCTGTGTTGCACACATGTGACTTGTAGTTTTGAAATCAACACTGTTTGCTATCGATAGCTGTTTTGCTGATGGCGCCCATTGTGTGCATACTGTATATACCTGACCTGCAAAGCTATCGTCCTGAGCTTACTGTGCTCAGCGGATCACCCCAACTCATGGTTTGGTATGCCGCGGGAATTTTCCGATCTACTGACCGATTTTGTGTCCAACTCGCCGCGGGAGCTGAGCTGATGTCAAACAATCACGATAACCACGTAATGATGCCAACGGGTGAGAACGGTGCTTTCAGCGGACGCTAACGGCTTTGAGCAGCCGCCACTCTGATCGGCTAAGATAATGTCACCGGCTGACCCTTTACTGGCTCCGGCTGTGGGCCAACTGACGAGGGCGTTGGCAAACATTCGCCTATCAGCTGAATGGCAGTAGTGTGATTGCATCGAACGTTCGCCGTCGTAACACGGTCATTGATCGATGACTGGCACACATTTCTGAGTTGTACGGCCACTATCTTCACAGAGCCGCCTCGTCCTATTCCTGACATCCTTGTATCCGGCCAGCTGTGAAGATGTCCGGCAGGTTTGGAAGACCGTCTCCGTGTAAGACCCCGTTCACACTGGTTTCCTCGAGAGCTCCCTACTCATCCTGCCCGCATTTCGACAGAGGTACGTATTTGCTATTAGCAGCCTCTCGAGCGAATGTTACGTGCGAATGTTACCCCGTTCACACTGGTTTCCTCGAGAGCTCCCTACTCATCCTGCCCGCATTTCGACAGAGGTACGTATTTGCTATTAGCAGCCTCTCGAGCGAATGTTACGTGCGTTCATCGGATTTAACTTGAGTCGCTAATGAGTGGATGAGTCAACTCAGCCGCGTCTGTAGCGTATACAAACATCAGTGACGTCAGGAACGGTCGACTTACACTGAATACCACCTCCCCCCCCCTCCCCTCCCCACGGAAAGCTGTTGGAAACGCACAACTGTAGCTGACTGCGGACCGTCGTGACTCCGATCGACTTAATTGCGGTAAAACTTCCGCCGCTGGGCTTTTTTCATAACCGCGCACCGCCAGAAAAAGAACGACAGTCGGAAGAAAAACGTGGGTAGCGTACCGAGTCGGTAAGGGCGTGGTTGCTATGGCGACGGCGCGCTGATTGGCCGCCGCGGGCCGGCTGCGCGCGGCGCCGGCCGGCTGGACAGCTGTCCCTGCGGGCGGGACGCCGCCCGCCGTCCTCGCTTGGTGGCCGCGAGCCAGTCCTGTTGAAACGCCGCTGAGGTTCGGGTGTGCACTCGCGCACGGGTGTTCAGTTCCAGTTTTATTCGGTTTTACTGGTCGCTTTTACCTGAGTTTTCGTCTCAGTTGCGAGGTAAGCATCTTGATGCTCCTGCAGATATTCGCCGTGCCGGTATAGGTGTTTATTTCTGGTTGGTTCCGTATTAAACCTTTCCATGGATCGAGTTCAACAAGAAGAGGCCGAGCATGCCAGTCTCTCGTATGCCACCCTGACAGGCACGTGGTCTCTGGTATTTTCTGCGTCTGGCGCGGAGTGGAGCTGAGTGATGGGATGGGTAGATCGCCGTGGGGGTGGAGTGAGTGGGGTGGGGTAGCGGGTAGATCGCCGGGACGAGAAGGGTCAGGGTGGTCCATATGGTGGGCGTCGGGTCAGCCGACAGGCCTGTCACGCTCCAAATTAACCCGTCTTTGCGCAGTGGTTGGGTAAGTGCGTTTTCCCTTTGGTGTGACCTGGCGAGAGATTTCATTCATGTTGGTGTGTTGGCCAGGCCACGGGTTGGTGGGGTGCCGCGGCGGAGGGTTAGGAAGTTTGAAGGTGGGTCCGCATTCGCCAATGAGCTGAAATGCAGTGTGTGATGCCTTGTGAGATGTGTTTACTTACCTTTGATGACCCAACCGGGTCTTGGCTGATAACTGTAAATGCAATGTTCTGTCACACATGCCAATGCGTGATGTCAATGTAGTGGGACATGGGTTTCGTTTTGTGACGTTTCGCTGACATTGAAAAGTGTGCATGCTCTTCGGGCTGGTTGCATTTCGTCATACTTGATTGCCATATACCATTCCCAATCATGAACCCCTGTATTCTCCTTGCCGCCAATGCCGAGGCCGACTACCCGTGCTACTCTGTATCCCTCCTTACCAGGATGCTGTGCTGTTGTGACTTCCGATGATTGTTCCATCATTAATGTTATGATATTTTAGGAGCTTCTTGCGTGACCGTTTTAAAGTCGGATGACCAAACTTTGTTTATCAACTCACAAGTTAATATAATTACATACATACATGCAAAATGTATACATAATTGCATTAATGCATTCATACATATACACATACATGCATGCATGCATGCATGCATGCATACATACATACATCTATACACACATACATACTTACATACATACATGCATACATGCCAGTGGCGAATCCAGGGGGAAGGGGTCACGGCCCACGGGGGTCATGACCCCCCCCCCCCCCCTTGGGCCGTGAAGGGGCACCACCGCGCCGGGGGCATCAGGAGCACCACCGCCCCGGGGCACCACCAAACTCAAAAATAAAGCAAAAATAAAGTAAAAAAGTCCAAAATAAAAAAAAATCAAGAAAAATCCAAAGTAACGCCCAAAAAAATGCTGCGTCGCTACGCGGCGCACATCATGCAGTGTTCTTTGAACCAAGGGCACCACCGCGCTGGTGTACCAGGGGCACCATCGCGCCGGTGTACCTCCAGGGGCACCACCGCGACGGTGTACCAGGGGCACCACCGTACCGGTAGGCGACACTGTGGGGCGAGGGGAGGAACCGGGGCGCCATGCCTCCTTGAATCCAGGAGGGGAGAAACAATGACCTGGTGTTGCCATGAAATCACAAGCATTGGTCCCTGATTTTTTCTCGCGAAATGATTCTAAATTATAATTGCTAAATTATGCAAAAAATGCCCCTTCATGCCTCCCGTCCCCTTGGGCTATGAAGGGACACCATCGTGTCTTTATATCAGAGGCAACAACGTATCGGACTCGAGGGCCCCTCGGGAGTCTGGATCCGCTTCCATAGGCTGTGGAACAGGGGGGGGGGCACCGTGCCCCCTTGAATCCAGGAGGATGGAGGAGTCTGGGAACCAATGTCCTGGTGCCCCATCAAATCGCTGAAAACCCACCTATTTTATGCGAAATGGTACAAAATTAAGAGACAAAAAAACGCGTCGCGGCGCATATTACATATGTGCGTCCTGATAAATCTTCGATATCACGATGTTTGACTCGTTTTTTGGCGCGAACGAAGCCATAGGGTCCGCCATTCGTTTTGTATAATGTTTTGTTGGTTACGGTTGGTTACGGTTATAATGTTTTGTTGGTGGTTGGTTACCAGTAAGTACGTTTCATGGCTGGAAATCCATGAAACATATTTGAAACTGGTAAACAATTGCACCCAAGCTGTTGTACAATTTTGTGATTAAAAGTCGAAAATAGCACATTTTTGTGCCACTGCGACGAAATTCCTTCCATCTTTGCGGTGGAAGAATCTCATTGAGTGGCTGCATTGGTGCCCTTGGGCTGATATACATATTGATGGCTGATATACATTTGGCCTTAAATGGGGGCAACATGTCTTTTGACCCCACCTTTTGCTCCAGATATATTTCGTCGTTTTGACCCTGCATCCTGGTTCCAATAGCACAATTTAGTTCTCCAGCCCGCTCAAAACCTCAATTTTTTCCCCGCCGCTTCGCGGCGCAATAATAGTTGTGTGTGTGTGTCCTTTTTGCGTAAATACCATTTGTAGTTAAGTTTAAGGGCAGCCTTTGTGACATTGTATTCAAGCCCCGCCCTTCGCAAAATCCTGCCCCTATGTTTTAGTTCAAGAACATTTTTGAAGTCCGCACAAGACACAAAGCAATGTGATACACTGCTATCGCATGCATAAGATTTACTGCTTGTAAAAAACGTCTACCATCCCCCCCCCCCCCCCGTCACACGAACCTAGACTACCTTGACTACCCTCTTGGTCAATTCTGCATCAGCCGTCTGGGGCCGCCCTTGACTGTACAAATTATATGTTTTGGCACCATCTGCGGCACTTGAAATGATGGAAAGGGTACGACTGATATTGCAAATACCTATAGCCAACGTTGTGTCCCCCAAAAATGCTAAAATAGGGGCACCCTCGAAATATAGTGGACCAAATCCGTTGAGTTTCAGATTTGGGTATAGGTAGGGGCACCACTGCAATTGATGACCTCCCCTTGAAGATTTTCTGGATCCGCCCCTGATACATGCACACAGGCAGAGGCGGATGTTTTTTTTTTGTGGGGGGGGGGGGGGGAAATTCAGTGGCGTATTTCCAAAAAGTTGAGTGGGGAGGGGGTAGCAAGCTGTCGGCGATAAAGTTGTTGAGCGGGGGGGGGGGGGGGGTAAGGCTGGGGCGTCGCCGATAATTTTTGAGTGGGCGTCGGCTGAAATGACGAAAAAATGTGCCCCCATTTGTATGCGTGTATTTAAGCCTTTGCAGCCTTTGTAATGTGTTGTTCATGTTAATGTAGGTACTTGTTATTAGCTCCGCCAAGCGGCGCGAAATTTTACGGGTTTGCCTGATAAAACTCAGAATATGGGCGGTGGGCTTTGTAGAGGATAAGAAACTAAACATGATATTAATTCAGCTCACCGTTACAACGAACCCAAGACGATGACGATGGCTTCGTTATGACGATGGCCACCGATGTGACGCCGCGAAGCGGCGTGACAATTTTAATTTTAGGTCTTGGAAAACGAAATTTAAATATTGGAACCATACCGTGAGTGGAGCCAAGCCTCGGGTATCCCCTATTCCTGGTTGCACATCTCGGTATGATGAAAAATATTGAAATTAAGGTAGTTTTTCATATACATATTCATCAGATTGTGAATCACGATGACCGGTGGCAGTCAGCGCTCAATAGTACATATGATAATAACTGTATGCATATGTACCGAACTGTAACAAACAACTGGTGACTGTGCAAATGGTTTGAAAGCAGCAAAAGGCAGAACGACTTTTCCGCGCATAAATGGTCTCTGTGGATCTGGAGTATCCTGGGGCGAGATGGCTTTGGGAGATGGTCCTGGCCTGGTCCCACTATTAGCTCTTCGGTCCAGCAAGTTGGGCACCGCTGGAGCAGCTTCCGGTTGCCGATGTCCTCGTCTTTGCGTTCGCGTCGCCTTTTTTTCGGAACTCTACAAAACTAGCTAAACATGTAGCCCGCTTGAAAGTTAATCTTGTATTAAGGGAGTGGGCCCTGGGGCTAGCAATTAGGTACCGCTAAGGAGAGCCTCTGTCAGACACTTAATGAATTAATTTTCCCATTTGCCAAATTTGTATAAGCAATTGCGAATTTTGTGTCATGCCGCGAAGTGGCGCGAAATTTTTAAGTAGCTGGATTCACTGGAAAATTCACTGGATAGCTGGATTTTGACTGCTGCAAAGACAATTTTTACAACTGTACGTCCGACCGTTTGGGGATCACAGTTTCAGGACCTTTGGGGGAGGCATGGCCCCTTGCCCTCCCCCCCCCCCCCCCACCCCCCACCTGGATCCGCCCCTGCACACAGGATCCGCCCTCTGCTGGAAAACTTCAGTTTAAAAAGTAAAGCTTTTCAGCTGATGTATGGGCGGCGATCGATGGCACGTCTGTGAACATGCTGTCGTGTCATGTCCCGTTGTAATAGTCATCAGCCAAATGCACGACAGCATGACTTGTTCCCAGTCATCTGCTAGAGAAGGAAAATGGTGAACTTAAGCTCAGCACTTGCCGAGATGAAAAATTGTGATCTGCACCCCATTATGAATGGCTGGCAGAGCACGCCGTAGACTTCCCGGAGCGATCGCATCGGAACTTCATTTGCTTTCGCATGGACTACCCATGTTCATCGAACCTCGGTCCGATTGCAACTATAGCAACAGAGTATGTCGTGTTCCAATGGCTAAGGTCAAACCAGTGCCTGTGCTTGGCTCCGACAATGATCGTGTTTGATGCGTCGCCAGCTTCACATGTTCTATTTCCGCGGCGCCGGTTACGTCTGTTCTAGTCTAGTGTGTGACTTCATTTCATTTGTTTATTGGTATTTGGTACACACCAACGGACACGCCTTTCTTTAGCAGTATTTGTCAAATATGGTGATATTTTGGTTGTTTGAAGAATGTATCGTATGCTATATCTGGGTTCAGTGGCATGGACAATGTAAAATACTAATCCATAGCGATTAGGGCCATAAAATTCCGAACCACAGAACCAGAACTGTGCCTGAATTCAGACCCGACAAGTTCGGTGCCTGGCTTGAGCGCGTATTTCAGTTTCCCGGTACTAAATTGCCACCGGATAGTACTTAGGGAGCATAAGTCCGTCAAAATATAGATATTGCTTTTAGTTTGGGCATCTTCCATACTTGGTTCTCCAATATGTCTTCCGGTTTTTCAATATGTTTGAAAATTTTGATTTTGTGGAATTTGTTCCCAATTTTTTTTCCTCACAAAATCAAAATTTTAAAATATATTAAAAAACCGGAAGATATATTGGAGAACCAAGTATGGACAATGCCCAAACCGAATTTCAAAGCAATATATATATATATATATATATATATATATATATATATATATATATATATATATATATATATATATATATATATATATATATATATATATATATATATATATATATATATATATATATATATATATATATATATATATATATATATATATATATATATATATATATATATATATATATATATATATATATATATATATATATATATATATATATATATATATATATATATATATATATATATATATATATATATATATATATATATATATATATATATATATATATATATATATATATATATATATATATATATATATATATATATATATATATATATATATATATATATATATATATATATATATATATATATATATATATATATATATATATATATATATATATATATATATATATATATATATATATATATATATATATATATATATATATATATATATATATATATATATATATATATATATATATATATATATATATAGCAATAACAATATTTTTGTCTGATATGTCTCTTTAATGTTTCACCTTTCTGAAAGTTGTCAAATATGCGCTGTTGGTAGTCGAAAATATGAAGTAACTGCTGCTGAAAACTATGGTGATATTTTTTATCTCAAGTCGCCTAACTTTCTACAAATTAAGTTGTTAAATATGGGATGACGGCGTCATTATTGAGCTATAGAGCTGTAGAGAAAACCTTTAGCTGTCAACATATGGCACAATTGTTTTCAGACGATTCTGGAGATTTAAATACAAACATTGTGGAACTGTGTCTGCTCCCGCACAGAACACAATGACGAGTGCGAAGCATTGCGATAACTCAATATTTGTTTAAAAAACAATCAATCCATAACTGAGACTTCAAATAACGTGACAAACTTTGGACCGCAACCAATCGCGTTGGCCGTTGTTTACATCGTACTCGCCGAGGTTCGATAAATACAGGTAGTCTGACTTCCAGGACCAGCAATCTTGAATTGCCTGTCAGCCAATCAGCGTCTAGACCCTATCTAGTCTAGACCCCATTTTGCAAATGCGTAATTCAATTGCTTAAAAACGGATAAGTTTTTGGGAAAATGACCTTAATAATTTAGACATTTCAATAACGGTCAAAGATAATGGCTATCTCAGTTCAAAACCAATACAAAGGTGAAACATCCCCTTGGAAAGGGAATAGTTCACCTTTAACATGGGGTTTTGAACTGAGATAGCAGATTTGTAGAGCAGATCGAAAAACGGGTTGTGGTGAAATAATTACCTCGCTACGCTAAGTAATTTCGACACAGCACTAGTGGGGCCCTTTTAGAAGAAGTTTCGGGCGCCCGAAACTTGTTTCGGGTCCTCACAAGTGTTCGCCTCGTGCCCAGCCCGGCCCAGGCCCATGAACACCAAGCCCAGTCCCGGTCAAATGCATAATATTGAGGCCCATGCCCGGTCCGGCCCGTTCAGATTAAACATAATTATTTTCACAAAATTTGCAGTCATTATCCTAGCATATTTACTTGTATATTATAAATGTGAAATAATGAACCAACTATGCTAACCAAAAAAACAAGGCGACAGTGCGTTGCTGTGTAAATGAAGTGCTGGTTAAAATATTTAAGCTGACCTGAGCTTGCGCGCATTACTTCAAAACTATGAGCCCAGGCCCGTCCAGAGCCCGGTGATTTCCTTAAAGTTGAGGCCCAGCCCAGGCCCAGCCCAGCCCAGGCCCAGCCCAGGCCCAGCCCAGGCCCAGCCCAGGCCCAGCCCAGGCCCAGCCCAGCCCAGGCCCAGCCCAGGCCCAGCCCAGGCCCAGCTCAGACCCAGCCCAGGTCCAGCCCAGGCCCAGCCCAGGCCCAGCCCAGGCCCAGCCCAGGCCCAGCCCAGGCCCAGCCCAGGCCCAGCCTAGACCCAGCCCAGGCCTGGCCCATGGTCCATAGGGCCAGCCCGGCCCGTGGCGAACTCTGCTCCTCACAACGGTTGTTTACGTTACAAGCAGCCTGCGTATATATGCCTAAAGTCCGTCGTTATTGTGTGCAATAGTTTCCATATCCAAGATACCATATGCATGACGGTCATATTTGTCATGGGTTGTTGTATGGTCATGAAGGAGAAAAGAGAAACATGCCCATTTCTGGACGGATATCCATCTGTCGTCGAAACAAATGCATATATTCGTTTTTTTCAGCTCGAACTACCCCGTATAGCCAAATTGCAAGACAACTTTCAATGTGACCGGTGACTAGCCGGTGGCAATTTAGTACCGGGAAACTGAAATACGCGGCTTGAGCTGCATGTTGTACTGATATGCCTGGTACACGCCGTGACTGGCATACATTTCAATGATGTGCGGGGATTAAAGGGAATAGTTCACCTTTAACATGGAGTTTTGGACTGAGATAGCAGATTTGTAGAGTAGATCTCAAAATGGGTTGTGGTGAAAGAATTACCTCCCTACGTTAAGTAATTTCGATACAGGACTAGTGGGCCCGGTTTCATTTCCGCTGTTCCGGGCCACGATCGAGACATCTCGCTCGCCGATCGCCGCCGCCGGCTCGCCGCCGGAGGCAGGTACACTCTCTGGCACGTAGTCTGGTCACGACGCCTCGTTAATATCCGCTCAGCCGCCCGGGCGGCGCGGTGGCCCCTTGTCAGAGACTGTACTTGGCGTCAGGCGGAGCGGGGCGGAGCCAGAACGCCAGCTGCTATCGTACGATTTCTCGTGAAATAGAAAGAAAACCTTACTTCTTTCTCCACATATATCCATCAGTTGTCCAAACCAAAGTCATATTCGTAGTTTTGAGCTCAAGATGCACCGTCTGGTTGAACTTCAAGACAACTTTCAAGGTGGCCTATTCCCTTTAAGCGCAAATATCTTGAAATGTTGAGAGAAAAAAAGTGGACATTCTGCCGAGAGCTTTTAACGTCACTCAGGAGATCTTGTTAGCCCAACCGCCTTTGGCTTTTAAGCATAGTGCGTTACTTATTTTCGGACAAATTTTATTAGTTCTGCCGACAGGGCGTTGCTCAGAAGTGAATGCTCCGCCACCCCGGCAGATGAGACATTTATTTATTCCCGTCCACCGCAAGGTCCTGCGCCTCGGGTCAACAGAAGCCGATCATCATTAGCTTCGATAGAACTTCAACATAAATATCGAATCAGCAGGCTCTCAAATCCTACGGAGTTTTTACGATGTGTAATCATACCGAAGATAGGGTATTTACGAGGTATTTTGTGGTTTAGTTACAATATTTGTATCAACGTACTCCTGTGTGTTGTCATCGTATCCATGACAACCATCCGTCCGAGAGTAAATATAGGATGCAGAAGCCCAGGTGACGTCACGGCCAGCTGGAACGGCTATTGCAAAGCACATCCTCAGCATAGTTTCAGCATAGCGCAGCGACACCCACCTCGGGTTGCGCTTTCAGCAGGCTTCTTATGTACCATTTGCTAAACCAATATCCGTAGCAAGGGTGTTTTTAGGCCGTATTGGGGTGCGGGGTCACCTATTGGTCACTTCTGGGAGCGTTGCGTGCTTTGGGCCCCCTGCCGTAATTACGTTTTGTCCCGGCCCATCAGTAATGGCGAGTGGTTGATGGCGATTATGTTTACTCATGCCGGACGCAATTACTCGTATGGTATGGCGACAGTCTGCGGCGCCGGGCCTCATTATGTGACGTCAGTCCTGTGGTGCCGCTTATGTATCGTATGTATCGATATTGTTGTCTCTTTTCTGACGGCTCAATATTGCTCCGTAGTTGGTAGTAAAGCATCATTCCAATGGGTAATTACTTTCGCAAAGAAAACGTAATTAGTGTAACGCGTTTCTGCCTAACAAAACATGCGGTAATTCGGATTGGCAAAAATTATCCGCCCTTGTTCCTGAAGCGTAGCAAGTAAGGAGCTATGCATTTGTTCACAAACAGACTAACAGACTTGACGTGAAGGATATACCAGATTGTCCTCTGTCCCTGTTAGGCGTAACATTTCAAGTTATGCTTAACCTCTCTGATCTGTCGTCTTCAAAAGTTCAAACGTGCCTTCTGTTTGCATTTTCATGGATATATGGATATATATCATGGATATATATGTCTTTATATTATTTTCCCGCTTCGCTTGTTTGCGATATTAACCCTCGCCAGTGCAGGTGGGGGGGGGGGGGGGGGGGGGTGTACCACCCCCTCGATTTGTCTAGAATAACTCACGTATTTATCAACCGATTGCGATGCCATTTTCAGTACCCTACTTTTGAACAATTTGACACATACTCTGAAATTTGTTAACTTCCCCATGACCCGTGACCTACGGCCTGTTTCTCAAGGTCATGTCGGGCACAACTGGCGTCCCGTAGTATTGATGCTTGTGACTTGTGCAATTTCCGAGTGTTTGTTGCCCAGTAGCATATTCACAGGTGTTAACAGGGGACATTTATGCCTTCCACTAAGATCGTGACCTCCGATGACCTGAGATGACTTTGTTTTGGCCTCTGCAGTTTCTAGGACATTTTGTGACGCTGATTTCAAATTTGGCATCCATTTTACATGATTATATGTTCCAATGGGGTCATGCCCTTTCACAGGTCAACCGAGGTCACTGACCTCAGATGACCGGATATTAACTTTTGGGAATTTTGTAGTTTTTAGGACATTTTGTCACGCTGAATTCAAATTTAGCACCCACTTTGCATAATTATATGCTCATTCACGATTCTAGCTCGATAATACATTAAATGTCTACTATTTTGGTGACATCCGGGTCATTAACATGACCTCAGAGGTCACCTAATGACCCAGGACCTTAAAATCGGGTATCAACGGCTTCCTCTCATCACAAGCAAAACGCGCGGTTTTTTAATCGAAGCTCTAGCTTAATTAGGGGGCGAAACGCCGGGGGCTCGTATCCCCCCCCCCCCATACACGATCACGTTAGTATTCTGCCCTACACTGGCGAGGGTGAATGGTGACCGTCTCCTCGTGAAATACAATTACCTTTTATCAGAGGAAGCATGTGCCTTTTATTACTTATATTTATTTTATCCTCCGAGGAACTATTTCCAGAACGGAAGCGGTCCATTTTGCTTCACTGAGGAGCCGGAGCTGGTCTCGGCTGTCTCCTGTCGGTGACATCTGTACAGGTGCGGTGCGCGGTGTGCGACGGGCGACCGAATACCTCCAGACTCCGGCGGCCCCGGCGGCTCCGGCGCGGCGACGTTAGTGGAAACAAAAGATACAAAGACGGCTCTGCGGCGGCGCAGCAGCGGGGCGGCTGGCGCGCGGCCAGCTGTGCCAGCCGCGCCGCACCGCTCCCGCCCCACCCCTCCCCGCTGCGGGCCACTGCGGCGAACACCTGAGACGACGCGCGTCTGCCGCCACAGATGCCGCGAGCTGGCAGCGCACCGCGCCGGAACCGCCGCCGTCCTGAGTCCCGACACACACCGCGCCGACACCGCGCCGACACAACGCCGACACAACGCCGACACAACGCCGACACCGCGCCGACACCGCCTGCCAACACGGGCGCCGCCGACGCCGACCCGTGATGTGGTCACAGTGCGGCGTTCTCAAGAAGGCGGCTATTTACTTGGTTTCGACGTAAGACCTGCTGAGTCGAGATCAAGTGGTGGCGCTCGGTGGCCGAGGTAGAAGTTTGCATTGCGGGAGCGGCGTTGCGCCAAGCGTAGCAGATTAATCCGTTTGGCACGGCTCGATTGACTGATCTATGACGTGTTGAGGCACGCATGCCGGCCGACTGACGGTGTGGCTGGCGACCGGACCTCAGTTGCCGGCCCTCTGGCGGCGGCAGACTTCCGGTGACCTCTGGACTTTGACCCTGAGTGGTGGTGACCTTTCTGACCTCATGTCGGCTGCCCCGGGGACATCTAGCCGAGTATTTCCGTCCTGAAGTGGAGTTTACAGGATGGGCTGCGGCCGCCCGGCGTAGTTGCCGGTTCCTGACCTCTGCTGTCAGCAGAGGAGGCTGAGGGGGCGGAGAAGTGTTACCCACGGAGCTTCCGACTGGGCTCCGTGTTTCTGTGTTTCTGCAGCAATGGCAGAACTTCGCCTCAGAATTGCATCATTGCATAGCACCATCGCCCGGTGTCCGTTGGTCTGTGCGACGTGCGTGCAGTGCGCGAGCTCTGCTGCCTGGTTGGCTGTGTTGGCTGTGTTGGATCCGAGTCTGATGGGTGGGATCCCGCAGCCGGCTTTACTGTGGCGGAGGGAGGAGCGGACCGGCAACAATACAGTCCGCCCGGCCCGGGTCGATGTGCCCGCAGCGCAGCTGGCGCGCTCCCGGCCACACAAAGACCCGTGACGCACCGAGCGCCACGGGACCGTGCCGTTAGTCGGGGAACGCCATCTGCCGCTCACTGCCCGCCGTCCGCCATCCGCCATCCGCCATCCGCCATCCGCCATCCGCCGTCCGCCGTCCGCCACGTCAGCGGCTCGTGTCATGGCGGCCCGTTAGCTAATTGCATCGGACAATCACGGCAATCACGCCTATTGCCGGCGGGCACATTCGGCGGGGTCGATAGGCTTTGCACGCGATCGATCGGGCCGGCCAGGGCACTGTGACGGGCCGGCCGGCCGGCCGGCTCCAGCCGCTGCCTGTGTGTCCTATCCTATCCTATCCGGCCCGTCGCCGGTCGCGCCGAACACCCCGCCGTGCCGTGTGTCACCGAGCTGGGGCTTCTCACGGCCTGCGGTGTCAGATTCGTCCACCGTCCGGCGGCTGCTGCGGCTGCCAGCGGCGCCCTGCTGAGGTTTACGGCGGCGGACCGGGTCCCAGCCTTGGTCGGCGGAGAGATCGTGACGGCCGCTGCCGCCGCCGTCACGGCCGCCGCCGCCGGCAGCTGTTGACGTTGGCCCGCCGGCCGTGCCACTCGATACGGCCGATTTGTATGAGATGACGAGCGGCGGCGGTGTTATTTTTCAGCCGGGTGGGGGGGGGGGGGTCACGGTGCGGGCCGGGCGGTGCCGAGGGCGTGCCGCCGCGGCTGTGTCCCAGCTGCGCCGCCGCCGCTGTTTGGAGTGGTGGTGGTGGTGGTGTGTGTGTGGGGGGGGGGGGGGCGGCTGGCTGCCAGGACGGCGCGTGCCCCCCCCCCCCCCCCCCCCACACACACACACGGGCGCGCGCCGCCGTGACATATTAAATGCGGCTCTGATGAACGAGCGTCCCCTGTGCTGTATTGCGGCAGGCCGGGGGCAGTCACCAATGAGCCGTCATTAGAAACTCGGCCGGTCTCATTTGTATGGCACGGCACTCGGCGTCAATGGCAGCTGTCAGCAGCATATGCTGCCCAAGTATCTCAACGCCTGCGCGGCTCGCCTATGTTTTGGCAGCGTCTGCGCTCTTGTTTTTACAACGGCAACTGTTACGAATCACTTGTTTCGTTTCAGCACGAGAACACAGCACTCTGGATTGCATGGCATCCAGACATCTGGTGTGCCATGAAACGCCATTCACAGTCGGCCGTCTCGTTTTGCATCGCTGTAATAAGCCGCTAAAAGGACGCCGATTGATGGCTCTCGGCTGTCGGCCAATTTCGCCGGCGTGTTGTCTGGTGCTGCCGGCTGGGACGGCTGGGACGGCCTCGCGTTATCGAACCGGGTGCAGTAGTGCAGTCGTCTCTGCCGGGTCGGTCACTGTCTGTCTGCTGCCACCCTGACTGGTATCCCATCGCAGTCTTCCCCGGTCAGCCGACCTGAGTGTACTGAGCGTATTCTGCACCACAGATTCGAGACGATCCTGCTCCTGCTCGTGTGCCGAGCTGGACGGAGCCGGCTGCTGTTCAACACTGACAGCAGCGGCGAGCCGTCCGCTTGTGGCCAGGCCGGGCCAGGACTGGGTCGCGCCGCTATCACGTGACCGGTCTGTAGGGGGGGGGGGGGGGGGTCGCGCCGGCGTCACTGCCGGTAATGGGTCTGCCGTCGACCGGCCGGCCGGCGCTGACGTCACGGCCGGCCGCCATCAGACCCAGCGTCTGCGTCACTGACACACATGGAGACCAGCCGGGCCGGCGGGACGCCATTGATTGGCGCCGCCACGGGCCGCCAGCCAGCCAGCCGGTGGTGGTGGCTGGGACTAGTTCTGAGCGGTGGTGACGAAGTGGCGGGCCTGGGACGGCTGACCGCTACCCAGACCGGGAAAAACACCAGACTCCTCCCTCCGCTACTTGTTACCATCCGTCCTCACTCCCCATGGGTACGGGGGGCGGCAGTGACGGCGCGGTGCTGTGTGTGCCGGCCTGAATGGGTTGTGGCCGACCGGCTGTACCTAATGACGCCACACATTGGGCGACGCGCGCGCTGCTGAATAGCGCCGCCGTCGCACGACGCCCACGCCGGTGGAGGATGCTCCTTACCTCTATCTATTGTGCTGTCACGCGAGTGGTGTGCGGCCGCGGCGGCGGTCTGGGCAGCTCTGACGCCGTGTCCGCCGCACGCTGGCCGCACGCTGGCCGCACGCTGGCCGCACGCTGGCTCCGGTATGGGAGAGCTATTTTCAACGCAGTGACGACGCAGAACCGTTCGTCGGCTTTATTGGGAATTTGTGGGATTTTCTTCAAAGGCAATATCATAAGACTGGAACGGCCGGCGGGGTGTGCGGAGTGATGAAATGAAAAGAAACGACTCGAAATACATTGTTGGATCACCGTTTTATAAATTAAAAACTAATCCTCATAAACGCCCTTGTTATGGTCTCATGTGTTGGCGAGTGTATTACGCTCTAACTTGCGCTGTCCCCTATTGCTTTTCGAGTTTAATGTCTCTTATGCAAAATATTGCAACTGTCAGTTACTGGTGTTTGGGGCTGTGCCTGATGTGTGGTACCTGTGCCGGGTTGGCTGTCCGGACGAGCTGTCCGGACGAGGTGTGGGTGGGGTACGGCAGCAGGTTGACGTATCATCTGTCTGGCTTTCTGTCTGTCTGTCGGTCGGTCGGTCGGAACTCGGAGCCGTGTGTCACAGGTGTTCGGAGTGCCGCCTCCCACGTCGCACACCTGTCCCTCCCGTCCCGCCGTCACAGCGCACCCCTGCCTCTCTCCCCACACCCCACATCGCCGCCCGCTGCTGACGTGCCGCCGCCGGCCGGCCGGTCCCCTCTTCCTGTCTGCTCCCGCAGACTCTGTCACATCCATGATGAACGGCGTGGAGCTGGACGGCCTGACCAGCAATGGCGGCGTGCACGCTGCGTCCGCCGTCGACAGCAAGTCGGCCGCCGGCAGCCCCGGTCAGCAGCAGTTGGCCAGCGAGGAGTCCAAGACGAACCTAATCGTCAACTACCTGCCGCAGACCATGTCGCAGGAGGAGATCCGCAGCCTCTTCAGCAGCGTCGGCGAAGTCGAGAGCTGTAAACTCATCCGCGACAAGGTCACAGGTGAGAGACATAGCAAGCCGGTGAAGCGCGCAGGATTTCCAGCCCTCCGGGCTCCGGCAATGTAATTTGCTGCTAGGAATAATGCAATAACCAAGCGGCTATTGGGATAGACGTTGATAGTTGCTGTGGCTTATGTCCGGCTGTCATTTCTGCACCTGGTCATGGTGTTGGGTGTTGGGCTGATAACGGTATAGTTTGTTTGGGGTTGCCAAACAACAGTGTTTTGCAATGCGGACTCATTACTGACTACTTATGTTCGCTTGCTAAAGCAAAGAAACAAGGAGCAGACTTTGTTTGATAGCTATGGGTGATGTCAAAACACTGATGAAGCAGGTCAATATGCACCACAATTATAACACTTGGGCTTGCATTCGCAGGTGCTCTGGTATTCACGTCTTATTTCAACAAAACAAGCCTTTTAATTGGTTTGTAGCGGGCAGCCGAGGATGGCTGAGGATTGGCGAGTGCGACTGAGATTGGTTGAAAAGGCACGACAGTGAAATGAAACACGTCTGGATCAATATTGTTTTCGTCCGCCTCGACTGGTTTCCATGCCTGATGTGGCAAAGCAAACTGGTAACCCATAATCATTGCGGTCTGGTGTGGTACCTACTTAATTGCCTTTAACTGTATGCTCGAAATTGTGTCTGTTCTTTATGAGATATTTTTACTTGTCAAACGTCCGGTTTATTGTAGTCTGGAGTTCAGCGCAGGACACATCGTGCGCACTAAAAGCAAACGGGCGTCTCACAATATCAAGACCAAGTACGGTCCGAACATTAACACGCGCCCTGGAGGGCCTCTGATAATTACGCCCTGGGGGGGGGGGCGGATTTCGCCCCCCCCCCCCCTATGATCTCGAAAACCACGCAACGTAGCGACAAGCGGAAAACGCCGTTAGATGGTTGGAGACAAGTTCGAAAGTATTTCGTTAATTTTTTATCAGGTCAATATTGAGGTCACCAGAGGTCATCAAGGGTCAGATTTTCACATTTTCAAGACTTAGCTTCGAACACCCCCAAATATCTCGGGAACTATGATAGTTAGCAGCAAACGGAAAGAAAGCAATCGAACGCCCTTGAAAAATGCAATCGACATAGGTGTCCTCAGATTTGAGCTCAGGTCAATAGTTTAGGCTCCAGAGGTCATCAAATGTCGAAAAGGTGATTTTTTTTGCAAAACGTTTTTTTCTCTCACAAATAACTTTTTACCTAATAAAGATAAAGCAATAGTGTTTACGCCATCGCGTTTGTCTTCTCAAGGCGCTTCTAATCATATTCATGGTGACTGGGTTAGGTCAACTGAGAAATTGGACCTCAGGTCAAAGTCAAGTGGTGACCCAAGTTGGTCATGTTGCATGTTGGGAGACGTGTCTCGACGCGACAAACACATTGGTACCATTTTCTTTTTTATCTTCATTATGTCGATAGTTATTGACAAAACAGTGTTGGCGGTCACGAAATTGACCTGACATTAAGGTCACCGATATTATAAATCCGAGATAAACAAATTGTTGGTATCTATGACCTTATGAAGTCCTGCAAGATTGAAACTGATCGACGTAAAACTGTGACTGTGGTACTACTGCAAACGTTTTTGAGTTGAGGTCACACGTGACCTGTCTGGTGACCTGACCTGAGATGACCCGAGGCCAAGAATTTTACATAATGTGGGAAGTTCATTTCTGAACAGGTGTGCAAAAAACGGCGGCGCTATCTTCGCAAAACCGAAGGGGTGGGCGGATTTCCCCCCCCCCCCCTTCCAGGGCTCATGTTAAGCGGAACGCATGTTAAGCGGAACGCATGTTAAGCGGAACGCATGTTAAGCGGACAGTTTGTGTTATATCAAGTTCAAGTTTGTCAAGTTTGTGTTTCACGTCAGCTTCACGCTTAGATGCGAAATTTAAACGGGAGCCTGCGGACGAACTTCCCATCGAACTGCAATCGTAACTGCAATCGTTCTTTCGTGTACGGGCCAGGCGCGGACGCCGGACATAATACTAGTGGCGCCTTTCGCGGCAGGAATTCGTACTAAAAGTAGCCGCCACCATGACTGTTGGAAAACAATGTATATTCCACAAAAAAAGTATGGAACTTTTTACAGATGCCCCGATGTATTCTTTTAGAATATGTATTTTTATATTAGTTCATGAAATATCGGGGAGAAAAACGATGCACTCACTTCGGAAACCCAGTTTCCCTTGCTGTATGACCGCTAGGAGTATCGCTCATTAGGGTAAATTATATCCAACCATGACAAATCGACATGGAAACCACAGGATGCCTCGACGCATTAAATTAAATATAATAGTTATCTCTCCGAAAATGACTGCTGAAAAACGTGAATGACCCGGTATTTTAAACTTAAGCAGAGCACTGTCTTTAAAAAAAAAATGTCTTTGTTCAAATCTTCCAAAAAAATGTCCTTGTTCAAATATTTCGGACAATATTTACTTCGGAATGTTCCACTGGATTTGATGCAGTTATTGATGCACACCAAGGACCTAAATGTCCGCACATATATTGAGCTCGACTCATAGCGTGTCTGCTAGTTATTTCCTTACATTATCTGCATGAACTTGGCATGTTAGTGTCAGGCCGTCGGTTTCCAACTACATCAATGCTACTAAATATGCATGAAGGTGTGAGTCTTAATACTCTCCGAAGGTTTGCTCGTTTCTATGCTGACTGCCGGCTCATCGGCGTTGTTCATTGCATACAAGTATGACTCAATGCAGACGGCGTACCCCGTTGTCTGAGAGTTTCCTCCGGTCGAAAGGCGACTAATCGAAACCATTCCACTGCACTTGGAGAGCTCAATAGATCCAATATTCAGGGAGCAGACCGGACCGAACTTTCCGCCTTTGGCCTCCTCTCAGCACGTGATGAACTGTATGCTAATTGTTGGTGAACTTTCTGCGAGTTGGCTATGGGAGGAGGCGCCGGTAACCGGATTATTACGTAAAGTGTCTGCCAAGTTGGCCGAGTTCCGCGATGCTGGAGCGTTATCCGCCCTGACGTGCGGCGATACCGGGGTGTTATCACGGCTGAGCTGTCTCGGCTCTCTGCCGTCAGGCCGTCAGCCGAGCTTCCCACTGTTGACGGCGGCAACTGGGGGCCATTCGGCCCCGTCTGGACGGGCCACGTGTCGGCGGCGTGTTCCCAGTGCTGGCCGGCTGCCGGACTGGGCGCCGGTATCGACCGGTGGCGCTGTGCCGTGCCGGCCTGCGACGCCCGGCCGGCCGCCCCGGCAGGGCTGCCGCCGACCGGGCGGCACGCGGCGCCGCCGACAACATGACAACATTCCCTCCGCGCCGCAGACGCTATGCCACAATGTCACATGCAATTGAGTTTGGCATGTGGAGACCGCGGCCCGGCGGCGGCGGCGGCAACGGCTTGGGCCCGGTGCCTGGCACAGAGACGCAGCGGCCGCCGGCGTGTGGTGGGGCGGACCTGGCGGCGCCCGCCTGAGCTGGCGCCCGGCGCCGCCGTTTGGCCGCCACACCGCTCTGCACAGATGCGCCGCCGCCGCCGACGACGACGACATAGCCCGTGTGCAGGCGGACGTGTCCCCGCCATATTTTTAGCCGGAATGGCGCCGCCGTGTACCGCCGGGGAGACGAGGACGCGCCTGCCGCCCGCCGACCCCGCCACAGCGCCGGGAGCTGGCGGGCCGGCGGGCGCGGCTGACTCGCCCGCGTCTCTCCTCTGCCGGTGTCGGCGGCAGCGCCTGTTTCGCGTGGTCCGGAACATTGGACAAATGGACCTGTCGCGGCTGTCTGAAGGGCGGCTGTCGTCCGCGGCGGACCGCGGCTGTTCAGCATGTTTCACTCCAGGTCGCCCGGGCCGAGGCCGGTCTGTCGGCCAGGGCTGGATGGGACGAGACGGCTCTCATGGCTCCCGGGACAGAATGTGTCGCGATGGAATCACCCGAGTCTGCTGGCGGCCGACGAGCGTCGCCCGCCGCCGCCGACCGGCATGCCTGTTGCCGTTCGGCGAATGTCCGCCGCCGCCGCCGAATGGCGGGCGGTCCTGCCTGTCGCCATGATGGCTGGCCTGCTGCCGTGATGGCTATTGCCCGCCGGCCGTGACTGCGCGGATTTCCGCCGGCCGCGAGCTCAGAAAATGACGTGCGGCCCGGCACTGCTGCGCAGTAGACGGCAGCGGAAAGCCGCCGTGACGGCACGACCAATCGTCTCCGGACGCGGTGTGACGGACGGGGCGGCGGCGGCGGCGTGCCGATCGATGCCGTCACGGCCTGCGACGGAGCTGCCGCATTCGGCGATGACTGGCGTGTCACCACTGCCTGAGCAGGCTGCACTGCCAATCGCCGGCCACAGACAAACTGTGACCCTGCCGGTGATCGGGTCCGTCCCAGGTGTCTGGCCGTAGTCCGTGAACCCAGTTAATGGTTGTGCGGGTCGGTGGGTTTATTGAACCATCAAGCCATCAAGGTTGATACATGTGAATGCTGAGTGGGTTTCTTATCACGGGAAGCAACGATGAAGCGTTTCACGAAGCCGATGAAGTGAGCTGCCTGCACTTGTGGCTGAGAATGCGAGCCGGTTTGTTGCTGGACTGCGTCGGCTGCCGACAGTGTATTAGCAGCGCAACTAACCTTGACTGAGATCTGCTGTGATCTGCAAATAAAGCTGCACTGGTGGTGCCGCCAACCTGTAACGACTGCGTAACGTACATGGCCGAGGCACGCCACTGCCTGCTACACCCGCCCAAGACTATACGTCCGCCATGACGGCGCGCGTGGCACGGCAGGCGGCGGCCGGTCGCAGTAACGCGTCCAACACCAACACACAGGCCGGCCGCCGCCGCCGCCGCCGCCGCCGCCGTACGTTCTCGGAAGGCGGCGGCTCCACTGAGCGCCGAGCGCCGTCTGAAGGCCGCGCCGGGACCGAGTCTGAAGCGTTTGATGAGCGATTGAAGCTCGCCGGACCACCGGAGGCTGGCGGAATGCGGTGCCTTCCGGGGATAGGTGAACGCAGTGCCCGGCCGTCAGTTAGATATGTGGCGGTGCGTCAGTGGTGACCTTTGTGCTCGGAACTGGCTCCGGTGAGACGGGTTAACTATGAATGCGGAGTCGGGTGGTCGATTTGATATCCTTGAGCTGTGAAGGTCAGTCAGCTGGAGCTGTTGCGGAACAGCCTGAGCAGCATCACGGTACAATGTTTGAGTTGCGCTGGAAAGGAAAATACTGCCCTGGATCGGACTGCCACTTGTAGAGCCGCTCTCGCCTCTCAATGTTAACCATCCTCGTCCCTGGCGAAGTCTCTGGAGTGAAGCCGCGTCACCTGTGGAGTAACATTGACCAGCTGGCGGTGCTGCGGTATGTGTAGCGGTGTATTGCCACAGTGACGTGACGCGGCCCAGCGGCGGGGTGACGCCGCGGCGGCAGTCTCTGCGGACAGGTCCTCCGGGGAGCCGTGGGTGTCCCCGTCCCATCCCTCCTGCCCCGTCACCGCGCCGCCCCGGCTGCCGAGACCTGTTTACGGCCGCCGCCGCCCCGGCCAAAATAGCTACAGCTCGGTGTTTAGCTGGCTGCTGCTGCAGACGGAGGCGCCCGCTGCCGGCCCCGGCTCCCAGGCCCGGCCCCGGCCCCGGCCCCGGCTCCCAGCCCGCATCGACGCTGCCTTCCGGCCGGCACACACGCGGAGGGAGAGTGTCTGCGCGGGGGGGGGGGGGCTTTGGAGACCCCCAGCCCACGCCCGCCTCTTCGTGTCGAATGGCGGCTCGAACACACCGTGTGCGGTGGCTGCTGTTTGACAAACGACCCGCAGGGCGCAGCCTATTGGCGGCGTATTGACCATACTCGGCGAGTGATTATGTTCGAGGCGGCCGCTGGCAGGCTATGGACTCGGCTAATGGTCGGCTGCAGTCGACCCGTCCTCAACTTCAGATGGTATCGCCCCCGACAGCGATAATCACCGGTAAATTGCCGACAGCCGACCCGCCGTCGGCGGCGGTGCGGTGTGGTGTGTGTGCTGACGGATCACCTGTCATGACGGTGTCAGATGGCTCATCTGACGTGACAGATGTCATCACCTGGCAGACGTCGGATCCGTCTCTGCATGGCTTGTGCTGCGGAGATTCGGAGAGACCAGGTCCCGTGGCGGGTGCTCAGCTTGGTGCTGGCGGAGGCGGCGGCCGGCTCCCGTTTTCTGGCAGCACCGGTTGACTCGGCGCGGCGCCCGTGGCCATTACGGCTTCTGCGTGGGCCGAGACGGGCCGGGAGGCTGCTGCTGCCGCGGCCGGCCGGCACTCACAGATAACGACTGCCGGCTGTGTCTGTGCCGTCTGTGTGAGTCTGTGCTGGCGCGGCTATTTCGAGTGGCCCTGCGGCCGGCGGTGGCAGGTTAGGGGGCAGCGGCGGCGGCGGCGGCGACTGACTGCGGCACGCCGCCCGCCCGTCACCAGGTGTTACCGCCCGGTGACGTCCGGTGACATCTGACGCTCGGTGACGCCAGTGGCGGCGTCGACAGAGCCGCGCTGTTTAGCGGCCCGGCCCGCTCGGATATGTGCCAAGGCAGCTGCTGCTGCTGCCTCCCCCTCCCAGGGAGGCCGGCGGGGCGGGGCGAACACGGACATGTGTTTATAGGAAACTGGTGTTCAAACGCAGCGGAAACATAGCCAGGTGTACCCAGTCGTTTCAGTCGCATTTTGTTCCAGGAATGTTGGTTACGCTGTCGGGAAAAAAATTCATGTGCCGATTCCAATCGTAGCTCTCTTGTGAAGATCAATAATGTTACCATGTTTCATGCCACATTGCCCGACAACTATGCTCTGGGAAGTATCCTCCAGGTGATGATAACTTTAGCTCCCGTCATAACCACTGACGTAACTTCATATACCAGCCTTGCATTAGGAGGAGGCGGCGGTGGTGGTGGTGGTGGTGGTGGTGGTGGTGGTGGTGGTGGTGGTGGTGGTGGTGGTGGTGGTGGTGGTGGCGGTGGCGGCGACGACGACGACGACGACGACGACGACGACGACGACGACGATCATCTGCGCGGAGGAGCGGGTTGTCCGGCTGCTGACTGCTGCTGCCGTCGGTCTGCCTTGCCGCCATCGCGGCTCTGGCGACGTTTGCCGCCGGTGTAACAGGCTGACTGGGAGCAGCCAGTGGACCCCAAGCTAGACGGTGGACCCCGGCCTACAGAGGACTCATGAGGATACCGTGAGATGAGGATACCGTGAGCGGATCCCGGAATTGGACGATGGATCCCGGCTGGTCCACAGCGCGGCAGTAGACTCAGGGCGGCAATGGACTCCGGCCGGCCACAGATACGCGGCTGACGGCGCCGTCTGGAGCGCCGCCAGCCGGCTCGGTGGTGACGGCGGTGACGGCGGTGGACGGTGGTGACGGCGGTGACTGCGGTGACGGCTGTCCCCTGCGATACTCACACTTCACAGCACCGGAACACGCAGCCTCTGCTGCCAGTGACATGGACCCGACGCGAGGCTGGGAGAGAGCGGCATGGGACCGACCGACCGACCGACCGACCGCTTCCGGCCGTCCTGTGTGTTCGGCACGCTCGCCGACGGTGTTTCTCTTGGAACGCCACGGCTCCTGTGACGATGGATACTGAGTTAACACGTGGTGGAGCTACGAACACATTTATCACCACAAATAGCTGCCGGCTTATTATTTAATCATTCCCAGTAAGCCCTGCTGCCACATGAGTCATCGTATATGCTTTTGCCTCATTGATAATCTACAGTGTGGAAAAGTAGGATTGGGACTAACAGCATCTTTAAACAAGCGTCTTAAATACTATATCATGCACAGATTTAGCAGCAACACCAGTTCACAAATCGTTAACTTAATAGGCTAGGTAAATCATAATGTGTCACTTATGTGTTGTCTAAATGGAATATTTTATCAGGCCGTGTATGTCTGTGTGGGTTTGTGGCTGACAGTCTGACTGGGAGATGGACTGTGTCGGCGCCGCCCGCATCATCTGTCGCTGTCTCCGTTACCCAGAGCTGCGGGCCCGGGCCGGTCTCCGGCGTACTAGGCCCACCGGCAGTTGGCCGCCATCATCCGCCAGACCCACCCTCGAGTCGGTAACGTGATCCCCGGCGAGCCACTAATTTGACCCCCGCTCCGCTCTCCTCTGCAGGTCAGAGTCTGGGCTATGGCTTCGTCAACTACCACAAGATCGAGGACGCTGATAAGGCCATTAACACGCTGAACGGACTGCGGCTACAGAACAAAACTATCAAGGTGAGTCTGAGAACAATGCTTTCGGCATGATACAACAAAGCCATAGACGCCAGAAGCAACAGCGTGTGCCGCTCCGCTCTCTTTCTTTCTCTCTAGTAGAGGTTTTCAAAGCACTCTGGATTTTCTCTGCCGCCTTTCCGTGCTGCTCCGCCGGGAATTTCGCTGAGTGCTGCGGAAATGAATGTCTAAAAGCTGTTTTTGAGGTGGTGCAGAGAAAGTTTGCGCGCTCGGCGCTGAATGGCACCACGTCCTAATGGAGGCGATGTTTTACCGGAGACACGTGGCGCTCAGCTCTGCTGGCGTCTGACGGCAGGCGACGGCAGACGACAGCCACATCCGCGGCGGCTGTCAGAGGGTGGGAAGCTGACTAGGACTGTGGTGACGGCGGAGTTGTATTATTCATAGTGCGGGCGGCGGTGGCGGCTGGGCTGGGCTGCTGGGCTGGACTGGGCTGGGCTGGGCTGCTGGGCTGGGGTGGGCTGAACTGGGCTGGGCTGAGCTTGGCTGAGCTTGGCTGAGCTTGGCTGAGCTTGGCTGAGCTTGGCTGAGCTTGGCTGAGCTTGGCTGAGCTTGGCTGAGCTTGGCTGAGCTTGGCTGAGCTTGGCTGAGCTTGGCTGAGCTTGGCTGAGCTTGGCTGAGCTTGGCTGAGCTTGGCTGAGCTTGGCTGAGCTTGGCTGAGCTTGGCTGAGCTTGGCTGAGCTTGGCTGAGCTTGGCTGAGCTTGGCTGAGCTTGGCTGAGCTTGGCTGAGCTTGGCTGAGCTTGGCTGAGCTTGGCTGAGCTTGGCTGAGCTTGGCTGAGCTTGGCTGAGCTTGGCTGAGCTTGGCTGAGCTTGGCTGAGCTTGGCTGAGCTTGGCTGAGCTTGGCTGAGCTTGGCTGAGCTTGGCTGAGCTTGGCTGAGCTTGGCTGAGCTTGGCTGAGCTTGGCTGAGCTTGGCTGAGCTTGGCTGAGCTTGGCTGAGCTTGGCTGAGCTTGGCTGAGCTTGGCTGAGCTTGGCTGAGCTTGGCTGAGCTTGGCTGAGCTTGGCTGAGCTTGGCTGGGCTGAGCTGAGCTGAGCTGGGCTGGGCTGGGCTGGGCTGGGCTGGGCTGGGCTGGGCTGGGCTGGGCTGGGCTGGGCTGGGCTGGGCTGGGCTGCGCTGAGCTGAGCTGAGCTGAGCTGGGCTGGGCTGGGCTGGGCTGGGCTGGGCTGGGCTGGGCTGGGCTGGGCTGGGCTGGGCTGAGCTGAGCTGGGCTGGCCTGGGGCTGGTGGTGCTGGGCTGGGCTGAGCTGGGCTGGGCTGGTGGTGGTGACGCCGGGTCCGTTGTGCTGCGCGGCGCGGCGGTGGCTCGG
>JAXIVJ010005367.1:0-74542 GCA_036785665.1 Chirona hameri | reverse complement strand
AAAAGTCTATCTGTGTTATAAGGTATAGGTCACATAACTCCTACGGTCCCAAAGTCGAGCCATAGCAATTCTTGCTGTTTTATTATGAAAGAGGCTAAAGTTGTTGAAAATAGAATTAACTGCATAGGGTAAGATGGGGCAATACGCCCCACCGGGGTAAAACGTCTCACCAAGATATATCGGAATTGAAAAGGTCCCGGGTAAAAATATTCTGCTATATGGTCGGTGAACTCATAGAAGGCGACATAATTTCTGCGGCGCTTTCCAGAGATATAAGTAAAAGTCTGTTTTTTTAGCGTTTTCTGTTATTTCGGTACTGAAATGGACCAGGAGCATTCTTTCTCTCAACACTTTTCTTCCAGATAATGTAAGCCAACTGAAAGGTCAGAATCTGATGTAAGAAAAGGTCTATTGCTCATTTATGGGTTCATGCACGTTTTTGGGCTCGCCTCGCTTTTCATCGAAAGCGCGCAATGGGGTAAAACGCCCCTTTCGTCTTGGGGCAAGACGCCCCAAGACGAAAGGGGCGTAACCGTTGGTGTTGAGTGAAAGGGGCGTAACCGTTGAGTGCTTAACCGTTGATGACCTATTGTGCCTAAACTGTTCAACTGATCTAAATAATGGACATAGGCCCAGCGAATGCATATTTAAAGAGCCTTTGATTGCTTGTTCTTTCGTTTGTTCCCTGCTATCATAGTTCCCGAGATATTTGGGGAAATCTGAGACAGATTCCAGGAGTTACCATGCTGACCTTTGACTACCTCTGTTGACCTAAGTATTGACCTGAGCCCAAAAATAACGAAATAGTTTCCACATTAATTCCGACCAGCTATCGAACGGTATTTTTTATTTTCGCCTACTCTCCATAGGAACCAAGTTCGAGGGGATGGGGCGTTTTGCCCCATCGACAGGGGGCGTCTTGCCCAGGGGGTGGGGCAATACGCCCCTTTTGCAGGCTCCTCGAAAATCGTCGCCTACAAATTTGTTAACTGAAGAAGGTATAATTAGGCGATGCAGAATACAAGCCAAATCTCCAAACTATGTGAAAATGCTATCACTCGCCGCCTCCGTCAAATAGGAAATGAGATTTTCAGCAAAATGCATCTAATGGGGCGTCTTGCCCCATGCTACCCTACTCTGTTTAATTTTAAAGTGCACTGACGGAATGGTGATGTTGAGTTTGCAACATTCAAAAGAAAATAACAGTCCGCAAAGAAGTGATTATAAATAGTGATGTGGCGACTCCAATTTTACGAATGCTTGGCAAGCATGAGTGGTGCATTTGTGTATTTTTGTATCTAATGGGGGGAGTTTCGGGAATACAATTTAGCATGTGAAATCGGACACGCTTAATCGACCGATACACATCAAAAAACTCCATATTGGCCTGCGAGGTGGCAATGTCCCTTTAAGCATGAGGAAACGATAAAGTGTAAAAGCTAGAAAGTGCAAAAGTGCGAAACAGACACGACAAAACGATATATCGCAAAAGCGCATCACAAAAAGAGTGCACAGTGGAGCCTAGGAATTTCTTATTAAAAAAAAAGTCGAGCCGTGGCTCGATTTTTTCTTAAAAGAATGGCCTCAGGAGTAGGACCAGACTGGTTATTGAATCGACACTGATTGAACCGATTGGAATCGTTCAATCGAAATTCCTTGAATAAAAAAATAATTGATTCACTACCAGATCTTTTGATTCATGAATCGTGATTGAATCAAAACCCGCATGAAATCAAGGCTGCTTCAATCAAAAGACTTAACGATTCAAGAACACTGGTAAATTGTGCAAATACATATAGTCCCAGTGGCTACATTCATTGATACTGAAATAGTATTGCTGTAACAATGTTTTAATGATCATATATATATATATATGTATGTTTCCATTTTTATTCATTTTACATAAATTCCCCACATATATTTAAATGTTGAATCAAACGTGAATCAATTAAACTATTTGTTTTGATTCTTTGAATCGGAAAGAATAAATTCTCAAAATTGTATCCGTGAATCAAACGGCGATTGAATCATTCAGATTCCAAAATGAATCATGATTGAATCGTTCCAAAAAAAAAGTTGAATCCATAACCAGTCTGTTCAGGACCCGGCCCGGAAGATGTTTAGCGTCGAAACAGTGCCTCGGAAATGCAGCAGCAAAGCCAAATAATATGCAGGTATTTTACACACTGCCCAAACATAACAAATATCCAATCCTGAGGCCATTCTTTATTTTAATCGAGCCAGGGCTCGATTTTTTTATAAGAATGGCCTAGGCCGTAATTTTACTGCACTGTATTTGGCTTCCTCTTGGCGCTGACAACCCTGATTAGAGCCCTTCATGGGACACATTTTCAGCCCCCATCCCGTTCCATCCCATTCAGTCCGTTCCAATCCCACCCAAGCCCGTTCCAATCCGAATTTATAATTGATGGGCCTCCCATTCCCACCCGTTTCAGCATATTTCACTTTTAGTGGTGCTAAAAAATGGTATGGTCTGTCCCAAACCCGTTCCAACCCGTTACATTTCCAAAAAGTTGCCCCATTCCCACCCATTTCCATCCCATTCCCATTCCCATATGGGATTCCCATTCCCATATGGGATTCCCATTTCATGAAGGGCTCTAACCCTGATGCACGCACGTTTTATTTTGCATGGATCCAAGCACAGTGTATTAGGCCTAACCCGCGCCGTGCTGGGGAGGGGGCGTTTGGATGCGCCTCCTGAAATTTTAGGAAATGCAAGGAACAAATAGGAGAGCGTCTCTAGACACGTCTCTAGACACGTCTCTAGACACGTCTCTAGACACGTCTCTAGACACGTCTCTAGACGTTTATATGTAGACGTGATATCTAGAGACGTGTGACTGATACCACAGTGTTTATCTCGTCGAGATGCGTTTCCCCATATGCAACATGACCAACCTGGGTCACCAAATGACCTTGACCTGAGGTCATATTTTGAACTTGACCCGATCCGGTCACCATAAGTACAGTTCGGATCGTCTTGATGAGGCAAACATGATGCCGTTAGAATTATTGCCCTATCTTTATTAGGTAAAAAGTTATGCACGAACAACCTTTGGGAAGCAAATGCCAATATGACCTTTGGTTACCTCTGGAGCCTAAACTATTTACCTTATATACAATTTGAGGAGCCTTAGCGATAATAATTTCCAAGAGCTTTCGATTGCGTTTCTCCGTTTGTTCCAAGCTATCATAGTTCCCGAGATATTTGGGGTGTTTCTGGAGCGAAGTTCTAAACTTGGAAAATTTGACCTTTGATGACCTCTGGTGACCTCAATATTGACCTAAGCGAATATGTCACAAGCGTAGGAACAAGGGGGCCGGGGGGGGGGGGGAGATGGCCGCCCCACTTTTTGGCCAATTTTTTGCTAAAAATCTTAGGCTAAATTATCCGGATATACCCCATTTTTGTAAAGCAATATGTTTCGATAACAGAAACGCATTTTCAGTATAGATTGCAAAAGTGGCGCAAATTCGAAAATGTTGCATGTTGTTATGATATTGTGTGCTTCGGGGGAGCAATCTGTCACAGTGGTAAGACATTTGCTTTCTGTGCCGGGGACCGGGGTTCAAATCCCTCGGCGGACCACGTCCCGGCCCCCATATCCCTCGGAATAGGGTGAGGGTTCCAGTTAGCGCTCTGGTCGTAGGCACTGGTGGATCCAGCCTCTCTCCGTGGTGGGGGAGGGGGCATATTTTTGTGGCAAAAAGGTACCCCCATTTTTTTATCCGCGGATTTGGGCCGGTCACCTTATTTTGGTATTTGATCTTAAGAAATTCACTTCAAATTCACAAAGACAAATATTTTGTGGATTTTTTTCCGAAAAAAAATCAGTTTGTTTATTTTGGGGGTCAAAAACACAAAATTTTGGAAATCCGAGATTTTCAATTTGAAGAAAAGGACATTTCTTTCTTTTGACGTTCTTTATTTGCAATTTGCTTCAAAAATCTATTTTCTGCGATTGTTCAAACATTTATCGTTTTTCCACCAAAAATGGCATGACATTTTGGTGAGAAGACGTATAATTGATGCAGCATAATGTACTAAGAAAAGTAGAAGTGAGCTGTAATAAGCTAAGAACTTGGTTAAAATAATTATTTACATAATTAGTAAGTACAAATGTAATGATTATCTCATCATTGCTTACACAACTACGATAATATTGTCAGTGGCGAAGGGTTCGCTCGCTGGTCCAGTAACGCTGTTTTTATCACATGCTTACATATGAAACTTATCGACAAAGCGCTACGTTTTTTGACACAACGCTGAATGACAGGACAACACATATAATATATTCAGCAGGAGAGTCCTTACAACCAGAGTATATGCAGTAAGTGATTTCTCGACATGGCCTTCAAAACTGCTATCTCAGCGGCTAAAAATCCCTTAATGAAAGTGTCCGGTTTTCTTTAAACACCGTATTGACACCCCTGCAAAAGTTCACGTCTTACCCCCCACCGCTCAAAAGGTTCGATGTCATGGTGTGTCCGTACAAGTTTTGAAACCATGGCGATGCCACTGGCCAGATATGTCGCGTTTCCAATAGTGGAGGAAAACACCGATCATGAACTCCGAAATAAGTATATGTACTTGTTTTTAAATCCCCCACCAAAAAAAAACGCCGGCGGGCGGGAGTCGGCCAATCAGAGAGTAGATCGGCGACCGGGTGGCCGGTCGATCGGCGCGGACACAGACACACAGAGGCTCTTCAATTAGTAAGTTAGGTGCTGCTGACCACAGCTAGACTGACGATCTAAGTGTAAACAATACAAATCCATAATTTTGCGACAAAGGCTCCATATTTTTACTCAATAGGTAAACGTCCAAAAAAGATACCAAATAATGATTTGATGGATATAATTGACATAATTTGGCTTAATGGATACACCTTTCAGAATAAAGCGATCGTACGATCAACAGGTAACGATCTTGTGAATATAATTATACCAGACAATAAACAAGTATTGCATTTTCTGATAACATCCAGCTGTGACCAGCTATGGATTGACATATAGCAGCAAGACGAGCACATCTGCAGCACATCTACATGAGCACATACCTATACGTTTATTGTTTTGAAATTATTCCTCTATATTTCCATATGGGTCACACTCACTGATGCCCTTGTTTTTTTTTTCGGACACAAAACAGGTTAGCGACTAGCTGGAACTCCACAGGACGCTCCAGACCGGAGGTGGGGACTGCACTTTGGGCTCAACTGCAACCAATTGTCCCCCGGCCTACCTCAACGAGATTCCACAGGATAAAACACACCTCGTGACAGCACAAGTCCGCACCGCTCTGAGGAATGTTGATTGCCTCTGCTCTGCTCCTTTGGCCCTGAACTCCTTCGCCCCTCCCTGCCCTCCCACTTTCCTCACGGTGAAGCCACCCTGCTCCCACGCCTCCGCCCCCCCCCCCCCCCCCGCTCGGCGAGCTTCATTCAGGCGCACCCAGTCATTACAGGGGCCAGGGGGAGGGGGAGGCGTCCCATACCATCAGCGGGCGGCTGGGAGGGGCGCCAAGCAGGGCTGACATGGCCCCAGCTGTTTTTGCTGCCCGCCGCCCGGGCCAGTGTTAATTGATATGGGCGGTGGCGGCGGTGGCGGCGGTGGCGGCGGTGGCGGCGGTGGCGGTGAAGGTGGTGGCGGCGGGCCTATGACCGGGAATGAATGCAGTAGGTAACACTGTAACTGGACCTGGATAACGATGGAATGAATACAGTAGGTATACACTGTAACTGGACCTGGATAACGATGGAATGAATGCAGTAGGGAACACTGTAACTGGACCTGGATAACGATGGAATGAATTCAGTAGGTATACACTGTAACTGGACCTGGATAACGATGGAATGAATGCAGTAGGTATACACTGTAACTGGACCTGGATAACGATGGAATGAATGCAGTAGGTAACACTGTAACTGGACCTGGATAACGATGGAATGAATGCAGTAGGGAACACTGTAACTGGACCTGGATAACGATGGAATTAATGCAGTAGGTAACACTGTAACTGGACCTGGATAACGATGGAATGAATGCAGTAGGTATACACTGTAACTGGACCTGGATAACGATGGAATGAATGCAGTAGGTAACACTGTAACTGGACCTGGATAACGATGGAATGAATGCAGTAGGTAACACTGTAACTGGACCTGGATAACGATGGAATGAATGCAGTAGGTAACACTGTAACTGGACCTGGATAACGATGGAATGAATGCAGTAGGTAACACTGTAACTGGACCTGGATAACGATGGAATGAATGCAGTAGGTAACACTGTAACTGTACCTGGATAACGATGGAGTGAATACAGTAGGTAACACTGTAACTGGACCTGGATACCGATGGAATGAATGCAGTAGGTAACACTGTAACTGGACCTGGATAACGATGGAATGAATGCAGTAGGTATACACTGTAACTGGACCTGGATAACGATGGAATGAATTCAGTAGGTAACACTGTAACTGGACCTGGATAACGATGGAATGAATGCAGTAGGTATACACTGTAACTGGACCTGGATAACGATGGAATGAATGCAGTAGGTATACACTGTAACTGGACCTGGATAACGATGGAATGAATGCAGTAGGTATACACTGTAACTGGACCTGGATAACGATGGAATGAATGCAGTAGGTAACACTGTAACTGGACCTGGATAACGATGGAATGAATGCAGTAGGTAACACTGTAACTGGACCTGGATAACGATGGAATGAATACAGTAGGTCTACACTGTAACTGGACCTGGATAACGATGGAATGCAGTAGGTAGCACTGTAACTGGACCTGGATAACGATGGAATGAATACAGTAGGTATACACTGTAACTGGACCAGGATAACGATGGAATGAATGCAGTAGGTAACACTGTAACTGGACCTGGATAACGATGGAAGGCAGTAGGTAACACTGTAACTGGACCTGGATAACGATGGAATGAATGCAGTAGGTACACACTGTAACTGGACCTGGATAACGATGGAATGAATGCAGTAGGTAACACTGTAACTGGACCTGGATAACGATGGAATGAATGCAGTAGGTAACACTGTAACTGGACCTGGATAACGATGGAATTAATGCAGTAGGTATACACTGTAACTGGACCTGGATAACGATGGAAGGAATGCAGTAGGTATACACTGTAACTGGACCTGGATAACGATGGAATGAATGCAGTAGGTATACACTGTAACTGGACCTGGATAACGATGGAATGAATGCAGTAGGTAACACTGTAACTGGACCTGGATAACGATGGAATGAATGCAGTAGGTAACACTGTAACTGGACCTGGATAACGATGGAATGAATGCAGTAGGTATACACTGTAACTGGACCTGGATAACGATGGAATGAATGCAGTAGGTATACACTGTAACTGGACCTGGATAACGATGGAATGAATTCAGTGGGTATACACTGTAACTGGACCTGGATAACGATGGAATGAATACAGTAGGTATACACTGTAACTGGACCTGGATAACGATAGAATATAGGCGACGTAAGACCGGACTTATCGGACTTATCATGGTCCAGAGATGTACTATTCTGTACTATTTGTACTGTCAGGGATGTAAATTGATCACATTTTGGGGCGGTCGGGACTGAACTGGAACTGAGACAGATAAGACAGGAACTGGCTTTGTACTGGGTGGGATAGACGAGACTGGACCAGATTCGGATGACGCTAGGAAGTAGGAACAATCAGAAAGCGGCCAAACTACATGACATTAGTGACATTTGGGAGTTGCACTGTTACAAGCCGAACGAAAAAGAGGGCCGAGGATTGACTGGAATACCAGTATGTTGAACATGATTAAACTATATTCAAATGATCGAAAACGTCTCCAAACGCTCGATAGTTTCAGTTTAACTTATCACGTCTGGGAGGTTTGAGGGCAATATGTACACTGTGCAGCGCAGACTGGTTATTGATTCAACTTTTTGGAACGATTCAATCATGATTCATTTTGGAATATGAATGATTCAATTACCATTCGATTCACGGATACAGTTTTGAGAATTGATTATTTCCGATTCAAAGAATCAAAACAAATATTGTCATCGATTCACGTTTGATTTAACATTTAAATATATGTGGCCAATTTGTCAAATCAATACAAATGGGAACATACATATATATGAGCATGAAAACATTGTTACAGCAATACTATTTCAGTATAAATGAATGTATCCACTGGGACTGCATAGATTTGCACAATTTACCAGTGAACTTGAATTGTTAGCCCGCGCCGTGCCGGAGGGGGGGGGGCGTTTAGACGCTCCCCCTAAGGTTTTTTCGAGGATAGAGAAGAAAAAAACGGCGGCGCGCAGCGCCGCCGTTTTTTGCATAGCTGTTCGGCCATCAATTGCACACATTATTTTTAATTATCGGGTCATATCAGGTCAGGTCACCAGACCAGGTCACGTGACCCCACCTCCAAAAATGTTTCCGGTCGCACCACAGCCACATATTTTGGCCGACCGATTTCGTAATTACAGGATTTCATAAGACTAACAGTACCTACAATATGTTTATCTCGGATTTTGTATATCGGTGACCTAAGGTCGGGTCAATATCGTGACCTCCCTATTATAAGTCAATGGGGAAAATAATCAACTGCTTCCTATTCTGAGGATACGAACTATATCAGCCCAAATCCTTCTGGATCATTTTATCATAGGCCATTCTTGAAGTTCCAGCTACAATTTTGTTCAGTGACCCCTACAGGGTCATCCGAGGTCACCAACACTTTTTTGCCAATAACTCTCGACAAAATAAAGATAGAGAAGTGAAACTGGCACCAATGTGCTTGTCTCGTCGGGCCACGTCTCCCAATGTGCAACACGACCTAATTGGGTCACCACTTGACCTTGACCTGAGGTCAAATTTCTAAGTTGACCTAACCTGGTCATCATGCATATGAGCCGAAGAGCCTTACGAGACAAACACGATGGCGTCAAAAGTATTGCCCTATCTTTGTTAGATAAAAATATATTTGTAAAAACTGTTTTGCAAAAAATAGCCTTTTTGACATTTGATGAGCTCTGGAGCCTAACCCATTCACCTGAGCTCAAATCTGAGGACTTCTCGTCGATTTCATTTTTCAAGGGCTTTCCATTTTTGTTTTCCGTTTGTTCCTATCTATCATAGTTTCTGTGCTATATGGGAATGTCTGGAGCCTAAAACTTGAAATTCTGACCCTTGATGACCTCTGGTGACCTCAATATTGACCTGAAAAATCATTGTCTGAAATAGTTTCCAAATCCATTTTGACGAGCTTTCGAACGCTGTTTTTGTTTTTGTCCACGTTCCATAGGAGCCGAGTTGGAGGGGGGCGTCGAAACGCCCCCCCCCCCCCCGGCACGGCGAAGGTGGCGCCGAGCACCGGCACGGCGCAGGTTAAGAATTGTTAAATCTGTTGATTCAATCATCCTTGATTTGATGCAGGTTTGATTCAATCACGATTCATGAATCAAAAGATCTGGTGGTGAATGAATATTTTTTTTTGTATTCAAGGAATTTTGATTGAATGATTCCAATCGATTAAATCAGTGTCGAATGAATAACCAGTCTGGGTAGCGGCACAGTATCCAGTGAATTTGGTCACAATGCATATTGCACAATCTCACGAAAAATCATTGCATATTTCTATCCAGTATCTCGATAGGATCAGCATGCTTTTATCCGAAGAAAGTATATTCTTCTGCCGAATAAATGCCAAGCCAAAGTGAGACGAGCAGAATACATCAGTCGTGCAGCCGACATTTCAGTTTAAACTCACGTCAGACAGGTATGATACCCGCCATCAGCTGGCTAGCTGGCTTGTCGGGGACCGGGGACGTAGCCAAGGGGGGGGGGGGGGCACTGGGACCATCATCCCCCCGCTCTGAGCAAACCAGTTTACACTAGATAAAATGCGATTCTGCTGCCCCCCCCCCCCCCCCCCCCCCCCCCCGGTCAACAACTTTGTTTGCTGACGAAACGGAGCGAAATTTGATCCGCCACTGACGTGACCCCCTGAGAACCATTCTGGCTGGGTGCCAGGTAGGGACCGTGTCTTATGTGATGCATTTTGTCAGACAAAGCTGTGAGTTCGCTTTACTAAGCTGTGGAGAGCGTGCCGTGGCTGGTGTCAAACTGTTCGGCTGAACACGCGCTGCCGAAGCTCGCAGAGCAGCGTGGGCTTTGGTCAAATCACGGCATTGCAATGATTCATATTTCAACGGACCAATGCGATGGATTAACCCTCGCCGGGGTAGGGCAAAATCACTACGTGTTCGGGTAGGGGGGTGGTACGACCCCCCCCCCCCCTCCCTTAGCGTTTCGCCCTTAGTTGAGCTAGAGCTTCGATTCAAAGACGAGCGTGTTGCTTGTGACGAGAGGACGAGAGGAAGCCGTTGATATCCGATTTTAAGGTTTTGGGTCATTAGGTGACCTCTGAGGTCATGTCAATGACCAAAAGGTCATCAAAATTGTAAATGCATATAAATTGAATTGTATCGAGCTAGAAACGTGAATGAGCATATCATTATACTTAATGGGTGCCAAATTCGTAACCAGCGTCACAAAATGTCCTAAAAACTGCCAAATTCAAAAAAGGTCATGTCAGGTCATCTGAGGTCAATGACTTCGGTTGACATGTGGAAGCGCATGACCCCAGTGGAACATATAATTATGTAAAATGGATCCCAAATTTGAAATCAGCGTCACAAAATGTCCTAGAAACCGCCAAAAGCCAAACAAAATCATATGAGGTCATCGGAGGTCAATGACCTCAGTTGACCTCTGAAAAAGTCAATCAAGGTCACAATCTCAGTGGAAACCACAACTGTCACCTGGAAACACCTGTGCATATGTTCCTGAACAACAAACACTCGGAAACTGCATAAGTTGCGAGCATCGATACTGCGGGACGCCAGTTGTGCCTGACATGACCTTGAGAAACAGGTCATAGGTCACGGGTCATGTGGGTTAGAAATTCAAAACTTGCAGAGTATGTATATTTTTCCCCTCAAAAGTAGGGTACTGAAAGTTTCATTGCAATCGGTTGGAAATTACGCGAGTTATTCTAGAAAAACCGAGGGGGTGACATCCTCCCCCCTACCCGGGCAAGGGTTAACGGGTCAACGGGTTAGCGTCTAGTGAGTCAAGCTATCCCCGAAAAGGGCAATGGGTAAACGAGATAACGGGTCAACGGGTGAACGATCCACTCATGGCAACTGTAGGTATGACGGGTGACCACGTCATTGGCAAGGTCAGCACTCACAGCACTCACAACGGTCTTTATAAATGTCTACTCTCTACCATATGGCTCAGCCGGTTGCGCAGCCATCGTTCAGCATCAAACCCTTTCCTTCCAGCTCCTCGCTGCGCCACTTTTGTCCGTGGCCCGAGGCTCAAGGTCGAGAAGGGCTAACCCTTCCCCAGGTGCCGACCGGGCGCAATTTGTCACTAGGGCCACGACCGCAGCCGCGCGCCGCCGCCGCCGCTCGGTAACTCTCTGGTGATTAGCTGGTGGCCGTATTTTCTGCGGCCTGTGACCACACCACCCTATAATGGGGATCGTCCGGCGTGTGATTCAGGTCGGGTTGCGGCGAGTCGACGCGAGTCCGCGACCGACACCGACGCCAGGGATAAATCCCCAGGTGTTTCGAAGCGGCCCCAAATTACGCTGCGGTCGTGCCGTCCGGCGGCGCGGGCGGCGGGCGGCGGGTCCGGAACGGGTGATAATTAGTCGACTCTGGGGACGCCTCTGATGACTGCTAAAGGGTGCCGCGTAGCCCCAGGCTATGTCGATAGAGCAAAAAACAGTCAGGGTCCTCCCGGCACCGCGCCGATTTGTTTCAAAAGATAATGGCCTCAGCAGGCATGGCCATGAGATGCTCAGTGATGGTTTACTTTCAAACACAGGTGGGGGCTCTAGGAATGAAAACGAAAAACGGCGCAATCAAAGACAGTGAAGTTCAATAGGACGGTTGAGCCAGGTAGATGCGGTATCAATCACATGCGGAACGGCTTACATTAATGAATTTAAACCAACTTTAGATCGGAATGATACAAATACGAACAAATTTATACAGCGTGATGCAGCTCCAAGCTCAATACCTAACGTGCAAAAAGCATCCGTTCACGCTTCAGTGACTGATCACCTTGCCAAGTTAGTCTTTTTCGGTAGTCGGTAAGTCCCCTTTTCAATTCCTCGAGGCCAAGGGCATTGAAACTGTCATCCTTCCCAGCATGCGGATCGAATCGGTGACTGCAGCTGTAACCCACCATCCCAAACAGACTCCTCTTCCTCTGTGACCATCTCAGGCAAAAACAGTCAGCTGTGCGCAACACTTCTCCGATCGTCTCGCTAATCCCCTGCCCAAAAACGCCTGTGCATCGACCGGTCTGAAAGCAGCCACCACGGCCGACCGGCCGAACGGCGCGCGGAATAAAGGGAGCACCGGTCCTCGCTGGTGATTTATGGGGACAGAGTCGGCCCCGCGTGGCGCCTAACGACTAATTAACGGACGCTAATGATCGGGAAGGTCGTTAGCGGACGGGGATTAGCCGGCTTACACACAGACGCCGGGGTTACAGGCAACGACGGGACATCTCCGGAAGAGCTGGATCACTTTTACTAGACAGCGTCACCGAACAGCGTCACCGAACAGGCTCACCGAACAGCGTCACCGAGCAGGTTCCCCGAACAGCGTCACCGAACAGGCTCACTGAACAGCGTCACCGAACAGGCTCACCGAACAGCGTCACCGAACAGGCTCACTGAACAGGTTCGCCGAACAGCGTCACAGAACAGTCACCGAACAGGTTCACTGAACAGCGTCACCGAACAGGCTCACTGAACAGCGTCACCGAACAGGCTCACCGAACAGCGTCACCGAACAGGCTCACTGAACAGGTTCGCCGAACAGCGTCACAGAACAGTCACCGAACAGGTTCACTGAACAGCGTCACCGAACAGGCTCACTGAACAGCGTCACAGAACAGGCTCACTGAACAGGTTCGCCGAACAGCGTCACAGAACAGTCACCGAACAGGCTCACCGAACAGCGTCACCGAACAGGCTCACTGAACAGGTTCGCCGAACAGCGTCACAGAACAGTCACCGAACAGGTTCACTGGATAGCTTCACCGAACAGGTTCACTGAACAGCGTCACCGAACGACACGCCGAACAGCGTCACCGAACAGGTTCGCCGAACAGCGACACAGAACAGTCACCGAACAGCGTCACCGAACAGGCTCACCGAACAGCGTCACCGAACAGGTTCACTGAACAGCGTCACCGAACGACACGCCGACCGAACCGATTGAAGGGGACGGAGTGAATAGAGGCAGGTCGACTTAACTTAGGTAACCGTCACCATCCCCAAGCAATCCGTTCACTGTGAACTTTGTGTTGAATTTTCTTATATGATGATCGTTAACCCTATTCCCTGCGGGGGCAGATTCTGCCCCTCCCGGTGTTTTTTTTTTCTTCACTTGCCGCTTCTAAACCGTTATGCCTAGCGTCCTGAAACTTTGTGAATTTTCCCAAAATTGAATGGCGCGTGTTGTGTCAAAATTTTGAAAACATCGGTCTAGCAGAAGCAGTTCCAGGCTCCTGTTTTGGGGAGGATGTTACGAATGCGGTTTTGCGGCGCATACTTCCTTCGTGGTTTGCAGTGCAATAAATGCGTCAGAACAATTTCAATGCAATATGCATCATAGATACTGGGATTGTACATATTTTTGGGGCAGAGGCGCACTCAGGATAAAAAAATGGGAGGCGATACCCACCCTCAAATTAGGTCCAACTTCAAATTAGTAAGATGATAAAAGCGTTACGCGCATAGTGCCCCGCATGTCTTTTTCCTGGATCCGCCTATCCGCAATTTATTAAATTTAAGAAATTACAGCATATAATACCCACATGTGACGTTCATGTCGTCCCAAACAATCACGAACAGCACATATTTTTTTCCCAGAAAATCCCCCCATTTTACATTCCCTGAATACGCCATTGATTTTTATTTTGTTTTTTGTCTTTTGATATATTAAAGACCAGTACATTTCAAGCACAAAAACGTTTGGGGCATGACAATCGATCGAGCCACATGGCCGCAATCACCTTTTTAAAAAAAACACCCAAAATTTTCTTATTTTTGCCCCCTGGCTCCTCATTTTTGAACAAAACAAAAATTGCGGGATCCAAAAAGAGAGATCTTGTCATGACGAATCGAATGGCATTTTCTCCATCGAAATCGATCGAGTGGTTCTCGAGATCTCTGGGGGGAGCAGAATCTGCCCCCCCCCCCCCCCGCAGGGTAACGTAATTATGACCGCCCGAAGGGAATAAATAGGGTTAAGCCGCTTTACTTTAGCCCAAAGTAAAACACTTCCCAAGCGTCAGATATTAGGCTTTGGATCCGCTTCTCTCATGGTATTTTAAAACAACATAAAATAACGGCCGCCAGGCCGTGTGGTTGCAGCCGGGCATAGGGGCCCGGCAAAATCTCCCGGGTGCAAGAGCACCATTTGCACCCCCCTGGTTACGCCTCTGGGTGTGTCCGTACAAGTTTTAAAACCGTGGCGACGCCACTGGTAATGTCAAATGTGTCATGTAGTCTCAGTCTATTCTACATCAACCCATGCATTAGTTGGCAAATTATCGAACGCAAAATATAGAATGTCCAGATATAGAATGTTCAGATCAGGCCCCTTGTTCCTACGCGTTCTACATTTTCGGTCAGGTCAATATTGAGGTCACCAGTGGTCATCAAGGGTAAAATTTTCCAAGTTTAAAACTTTCGGATAGTTTAGGATAGGGCAATAATTTTAACGTTATTGTGTTTGCGTCGTCAAGACGACCCGAACCATACTTGTGGTGACCGGATCGGATCAAGATCAAAATATGACCTCAGGTCAAGGTCATCAAGGTCATTTGGTGACCCAGGTTGGTTCATGTTTCATATGTGGAGACGCATCTCGACGAGATAAACACTGTGGTAGCAGTCACACGTATGTTCTCTCCCGTTTGTTCCCTCTCCCTCTCCCGTTTGTTCCTTGCATTTCCTAAAATTTCCGGAGGCACATCCAACGCCCCCCCCCCCCCCCCAGCACCGCGCGGGCTAGGCCTAATACACTGTGCTTGGATCCATGTAAAATAAGACGCGCGTGCATCAGCGTTGTTAGCGCCAGGAGGAAGTCAAATACAGTTCAGTAAAATTACGGCCTGACCATTTATGTTACTGGACTAGTGACACAATATTTGTATTCTTCTGTTGAGCAATAAGTTCCATGAATAGTGGTAATTCGTCACGATTCGTCACAAATAATCCATCTGAAGATAATTCGAATATAAATATTTCAGGTATCGATATCTGTAATTCTGCACATTCAAATGGTTCCGCAAACTTGTGCGGACAGTCCGTACAAGTTTTTGGAGGTTCGCCAACTTGTACGGACACTGTCCGTACTGTCCGTAGTGGTGGCGACGCCCAGGCTGACATTACAGACTACAGCAAAAAGTACGTCTGCGACGTTTGGAACTTCGGAAGTCTTTCAATGGTCATTATCATTCAGGTCACGGTCGGACTACTCTGCTACGCTTCCCTCCGTGACGATCGTCATTAACATTCCATTGTTAACTTCTTCCCCGCCGGACACGAGACTCCCGGCTCCCAAATCGAAGTCCAGCCGTCTTGCAATGTTCTCGCCGCACTTACATCCATTTTCTCAATTTTATGGCCGCTAAGTGCCCATTTACAGCCCTCTAAGGCCGAACAATCATTGCGGTGTGTCCGCACGCCCGCGCGTTCATCGGGTCTCACTCTCACGCACGTCCGACCGGTCACCTGCTGCGTATGTTTAGCTGAGCAGGACCGATGCACCGATGTCGGCAAGACCGCTGCACCGATGTCGGCAGGACCGCTGCACCGATGTCGGCAGGACCGCTGCACCGATGTCGGCAGGACCGCGGCACCGATGTCGGCAGGACCGCTGCACCGATGTCGGCAGGACCGCTGCACCGATGTCGGCAGGACCGCGGCACCGATGTCGGCAGGACCGCGGCACCGATGTCGGCAGGACCGCGGCACCGATGTCGGCAGGACCGCGGCACCGATGTCGGCAGGACGCTAGCGCCACCAATGTCGGTGACACAGTGTGATACAGTGGCACCAGCCGGCCACGTCACAGCCGGCCACGTCACAGCCGGCCACGTCACAGCCGGCCACGTCACAGCCGGCCACGTCACAGCCGGCCACGTCACAGCCGGCCACGTCACAGCCGGCCACGTCACAGCCGGCCACGTCACTGATGCCGGCCACGTCACAGCCGGCCACGTCACTGATGCCGGCCACGTCACTGCATCGCCGTCCACTGGCGGTTTCAGGGGGGGGGGGGGGGCATTTAATACAAGTATGCCCCCCACGCGTTCCCTACACTGAGCGCGAACAACAATGATCTTAGGAGAAAACTTCATGAAAACGGATTTGTTTTTCTCGAGTAATTTAATTTGAAGTTTGTACGTATCCCTTTCTTTCAATGATAGATAAAGCAACGCGCCTGATTTATATGACGCGGCTATGCCAAAATATGCGCATTTATCTTGTCCGTTGCATTGACGTATGTGTGTTACTGCATTTCAATATTTCTGCTGTTTTCGATAAGTTTTGGTTTTATTGATGTAGGATTAGGTGCCTTGGATTAGGCTATTTTCTTTTAAAATGACTTTTACTGATGTGGCCCTCTACTTTTCAACACAATTACCATGTATATCTTGTGAAAATAATATTTGTCTGGCTAAACATTGAAGGTTGTTATAATCATGATTTTAAACTCATTTGATTTAGGTCCATGGGCCCGGGAACGATTTTAAAGTTGGGGGGGGGGGGGCGAAACCAATTTTTTTTTGCGCAATCTCACTTCTCATCTTGGTTCACCTTTTCGTTCTCAAATTTTCCTCATTAGAAAACCCACACGGTTCGAAAACTCATCAAAACCCACTTCAAAACTATTTTAACATGTTTTGGTTCAGGTCAATATTGAGGTCACCAGAGGTCACCGAAGGTCAGATTTGCCACTTTCTCCAGAAACCCCCAAATATCTCGGGAACTATGATAGCTAGGAACAAACGGAAAGAAGTAATCGAAAGCTGTTGAAATATTAAATCATAAAGTGTCATCACATTTTATCTCAGGTTAATAGTTTAGGCTCCAGAGGTCATCGAATGTCAAAAGGGCTATTTTTTGGCAAAACGTTCGGAAATAACTTTTTACCTAACTAGCTTTTTACCTAAATACGGCAATAATTTTGACGCCATCATGTTTGTATCGTCAACGCGCTTCGAATCACATTAATTTGGACCAGTTTAGGTCAAATTGGAAATTTGACCTCAGGTCAAGGTCAAGTGGCAACCCAAGTAGGGCATGTTGCATATTGGGAGACGTGTCTCGACAAGACAAACACATTGATGCCGATTTCACTTCTTTATCTTCATTCTATCGAGAGTTATTGAAACAAAAATTGTTGGTGACCTCGGCTGACATCGGCTGACCTCGGCTGATCTCGGCTGATCCTGTAGGGTTCACTGGACAAAAATTTTACCTGGATCATCAATAATAGCCTATGATAACATGATCCAGAAGGAATTGGACTGATATCATGCGTATCCTCGGAAAATGAAACATTTTAATATTTACCATTGACTTATAATGTGAGGTCACGAAATTAACCCGACCGGCGACCTTAGGTCACCGATATACAACATCTTAGATATTCGAATTGCAGGTATATATGACCTGATTAAATCTTGTAAGTTTGAAACCGATCGGCCCAAAACTGTGGCTGTGGTACGACCGCAAACTTATTTGGAGGTGTGGTCACGTGACCTGACCTGAGATGACCTATGGTCCAGAATTGCACACAATGTGGGTAATTTATGCCCGAGCAGGTGTGCCAAAAAAGGCGGCTGAAACGGCGGCGCTGTGCGCCGTACGCCGTTTTTGAAACGGCAAAAACGGCGCGCCGACGTTTTTTCGCTATCCTCGAAAAACCTTAAGGGGCCCCACTAACGCCCCACCCCCGACACGCGCGCGGGTTACCATAGAAAGCAAAAAATATGTAAAAGTGGGGGTCATACCACCCACCCCCCTTTCCTACTATGAACCGTATGCCTTTGTAAACCCGCATGTCGTCTGATAAAATGCTCGTACCTGACGCCTGACGTTTGTTTTTCTTGAAGAAGCCCGCGAGTGTGGGCTGCACCGACCGCTTCATCACCGTATCACGGTAGCCTACGACATTTACGATAACTATTGCTTGCAATTGCCGCCCCGTCGGCAGAGACAGAGAGGACAGATGTTTGCAGCAGATGTTTATCGCCGTCAGTGCGTTATTTTAACGACGACTTGCCAAGCAGACATCTGCTACCAAATGTACTGCTACCAAAGTTTTCCATTATATCTCATAGAACACAATGGAAAAAGGAAAAGGAAGGAAAAGAAAGGTATACGATACTGCTATAAAGGCAAAGTTATATAATAATAATATGTATGACATGCTATTAAAGAAAACGAAAAAAAAATGAAAGTGACTTTCATATTTCATATAACTTTTTTAAATATTAATATATAATAATAAATAATAATTTTATATAAGAGGCTTTCATATTTTATATAACTTTTTGTGAAGAAAATTGAAAGAGCTCATTTTTAGGGAAACTTCTGCTCACCAAAGTTGGGGGGGCGCCGCCCCCCCCCCCCCCGGTCCAGATGTTGGGGGGGGGGGGGGGCAAGCGCCCCCGCTGCCCCCCCCCCCCTGTTCCCGGGCCCCTGTTTAGGTCTGATTATTTCAATTCGTTGTCCAGCTTAGGATGGGTGGTATGCTTTCAGACACAAACATATTTATAATATTGGTCAAGTTCTTCATTAAAGGAAATAGTTCACCTTCGGAAATTTTCAGAACACGATTTTATTATATTTTTTAATACAGTTTCTTTTTTTCTTTTCAAAAATGGTCCTACATCGCGCCAATTCAGGACAGAAGGTCGTAAATTATTAATGTTATGGTGTGCGTTATTGGTCTGCGCATGCGCCCTGGTAGTGCTGGCACTATCAGACGGTACGGTATATCATATATGCGCCGCCTTCCTTCGCCAAAAAGTCAAATATCTTCGGCTGGAGTCTTTTCAGCCAAGAAAAGTTGCAGATAAGGATTTCTCAACACGGGCTACAAAACTGCTATTTCAGTTCAAAATCCCATGTTGAAGGTGAACTATTTCCTTTAAGTGTCAATTTCACCAGGGGCGGATCCAGGATTTTCTAAGGCAGGGGGCTTCAGGCCTGAGGGCGGCATATTTCCTCGGTGACGGGGGCGGCATGGTGCCTTCCGAGGGCGGCGATGTACCTTCCGAGGGCGGCATAATGCGTTGTGAGGGCGGTAAGATGTCTTCCGAGGGTGCCAGGGTGCCTTCCAATAGTGCTACGATGCTGTTGGTAGACGCAAGGGCGTCCTGGCGGCCTCCCGAAAACGCTACGGCGCCTTCGGCGCCGGCAAATCCTATACAAAAATGGCGCCGCGGCGCCCTCGGGCATCCCGGCGCCGGGATGCCCGGGGGCGCCGTTTTCTAAGGCAGGGGGCTTCAGCCCCTACGGCCCCCCCCCTGGATCCGCCACTGAATTTCACCAACATATTTAAACTAAAATTGTAATACCTTTGGCGAACCATGTGAGGGTGCATTCTAATGTGACATTTATCCAGAACTAAGCCCAATGTGAAATATGCTACACTCAATCTTGCTTTGCTCATGTTTTTGATGTAAACACCCATACCTATTGCCATTGTGTGTGTCTGAAATTGAAAAAGTTACCTGTTTGCCAATAAGTAGTGTTGTTCTTTAGTGTTTATGACCGAACTGAATATGATCCTACGGCCCTGGGCACCTACATAGTCGTTCTCAGTAATTTGGAGATAATATGTTGTACCTATTGTTGGATTTTAAATGTTATTTTATGACAAACTTTACTAACAATTTACAGTTTGTTCTTTCCTGTGTTCATATATGTTTTCAATATTTTGTTGATTGTTATTGAAAATCCTTTGGTGATTTTGCGTACCGTTCACAGCATTTATTTTCTTATGTATGCATTCACTGACAATGTTGGGGTTGTAATATTCATAATTGGGGTTGTAATTTTTGAGGATGCAGTTGTAGCTACAACCCCAAAAGTATATAAAGTTCCGCATGTGCCTGATGCAATTCAACTATCCCAAGTCACCAGTGACACTTAACCCGCGCCCCGCTGGGGGAGGGGGGGGGGGCAGAATCTAACCCTCACAGATTTTCTCAATAACTTGAAAACTATGATCGACATCAACGTGAAACTTTCCGTACCTTATGTTGCATCAATTCTACGTCTTCTCACCAAATTGCATTGAAATTGATGTCATATTTGGGGATATAATGACGTTTTAATGACGTCATGTCATGCCATTTTTGTTGGAAAAACGATTAATGTTTGACAAATCGTAGAAAATAAAGTTTTGAAGCAAATCGAAAATGCAAAACGTCAAAACAAAGGAAATGGTATTCTCTTCAAAATGTCTATCTCGGATTTTCGAAATTTTGGGTTTTAGACCCCCACAAGAAAATAAACTGATTTTGTCGGGTTAAAATCATTTTGTTTTATTATTTGAAGTGAATTTCGCTCGAATACCAAAATAAGCTGACTGGCCCACATCCGCTGAGAAAAAAAATGGAGTTACTTTTTTGTCACAAAAAGATGCCCCCCCCCCCCCCCCCCACCACGGAGAGGCTGGATCCGCCAGTGTCGCCGTCCGCCTCTAACGTGACAAACGTGAAACACATTGCAGAGTGATGTGACACTGGGTAATGATTCCGCCGACCTGTAAATTGCAGCAATTTACCGGCGGCGCTCCGACACGCTTTATTTTGCTATCCTTGATTTGAGACGATTTTGTTTTGTTTACGAGCACGTGGCATATGTGGCACTAGAACAGCACATGGAGCCGGCAAGCGCTCTTATAAAGTTGGTATGTATGTCCAATTTTGATATGTATTTGGTTTAGGTACATGCAATGTTGTTTCGTTGATTGATTGATTGAATGTGATGTGAGCAGAGGCAGGTACATAACACAATGCTTCGGCGGGGAGGGGGTAGTATTACCGTACATTGGTTTTGGGGGGCCTCCCGCGGGACTTTGGCGGCCTCTCTCGAACGGCCCCCTCCCCCCCCCCCCCCAAGAGTGGCCGTTCGGGAGAGGCCGCCTGGGGGCCTGGGGAAAAGTCCTTCCATATTTTGGTCACGTGTTTTAAATGAAGATTTCCTTCATATTCTTCTTGATGTAAAGCAGTGGTTTGGGGATCCCAAGAGAGTTTACGTACGGTTTACTATAGCACGTTCACCATAAAAAAGACACGTGACCGTGAAGGGAAAAATCCAAGATGGAGGCCAATTCCGCCCCAGTCGGTCTCTCCCGAACGCCCACCCTCCCAACCCAAAATGGGGTCTGCAAGTAGGTAAGTAGACAGTAAATGATAAATATGTATGATAAATGTTTAATTATTATTTAAGGTTATACATACAAACTACAAGTATAAGTATACATATAAATCAGACGTGCGGAGTTTGTGTTAAGAACTTTTACTGTTTTTTCTTCTTCTCGATGTTTGTGAAAACAAAAACGCCGGTGGGCCTCATCGGCACGGAAGTGGTCTCCTTTCTTTCGGTACACAGGTGTCCATTCTCTGCCCTGGGGCCTTCTTTTGTACAGACATGATACAGAGAACCTCTTTTCCACATGGAAGCGCTCCCACTCGTAGCAGAGGGACATTCTCTCCATATCGAGGACATTCTCTCCATATCGAGGACCTTCTCTCCACATCGAGGACCTTCTCTCCACATCGAGGACCTTCTCTCCACATCGAGGACCTTCTTTCCACATCGAGGACCTTCTTTCCACATCCGAGGACCGTCTCCCCACATCCGAGAACCGTCTCCCCACATCCGATGACATTCTCTCCACATCGAGGACCTTCTCTCCACATCGAGGACCTTCTCTCCACATCGAGGACCTTCTTTCCACATCCGAGGACCGTCTCCCCACATCCGAGGACCTTCTCTCCACATCCGAGGACCTTCTCTCCACATCCGAGGACCTTCTCTCCACATCGAGGACCTTCTTTCCACACATAAGGTCTGGAAGGACACGAGTGGACCAGCAGACCTTCCGCACAGAGACCTCCCCGTGCAGGAGCGCCCCTCATATGCACGAAGGGTCTTTAACATAACCGGCGATCCACACAGCCTTACGGAAAAGCCTCCTTATCTGCAGAGAAATATCCTTTCTGAACCAAAGGGGCCTCATCTCTCCGCTCAGTTCTCATTCTTTCTGTGCAGTGTCCCTCCCCTTGGATCCGCCCCAGCCCTGATAGACATTTGCCAGAGGCTCGCCATCAAATTGCATTGATTGACGCGACTGATAAGTGATAATGGATAATGGTCCATTCGCAGCTTCTACTGCGTGAAAATACAACTCCTTTTAGACATGCCTTTCCAGTTTTGAAATCGATTGACAGCCATTATAGGTAATGCGGGATCTCTTGGTTGGTATTCTGTTCATTTCAGGTTGACGAAGGTTTGGCAGAGTGGACCCGCAGAACCATTCAGCATGTGCAGTCTCGTTCAGAGCAGGAAGGTATGGCACAGAACGTGTATTGTAGCCTCATGTACTACACAGGTTCATAAGGTTCATGTTCATACAGTCCAGTGTCACAGCGATGTCGTGCAGCCACTCCGCAGTCTCAGACGTACTGCACGCCGTGTTGGAAACACGCGAATCCAGCTTCCGAATGAACAATGACTAAAGGCAGTGACCCTGTTAAGTATGGTAGGTCACGGACTCACGCCTGGTCAGTGGTCACTGGACCCTCGTCACCGTGTCTCACCCCGCTGTACCGAGCTGTCCTGCTGGTACAGTAACAGTGGCTAGCGGGACATCTCCTCCAGGAAGGGACTGTACTGTCCTGCTGGTACAGTACCAGTGACCGGCGGGACATCTCCTCCAGGAAGGGACGGTACTGTACTGCCCTGCTGGTACAGTACCAGTGACCGGCGGGACATCTCCTCCAGGAAGGGACGGTACTGTACTGTCCTGCTGGTACAGTACCAGTGTACCAGTGACCGACAAGACATCCCCTCCTCCAGGAAGGGACGGTACTGTACTGCCCTGCTGGTACAGTACCAGTGTACCAGTGACCGGCAGGACATTCCCTCCTCCAGGAAGGGATGGTACCAGCTGCAGCTTTGGTCCTCCCCAATACAGGAACTGACAACCAGTCACTGAGCCGCCGGTCTTATCCTTGGTCTTGGTGCTGGTCTGGTGTGGTCTAATCTTCCAGTTAGCTCGTCCGCCAGTCTGATGGCTTGACTGTTTGCTGGTCGGCTGTCTCGTCACTCTCGTTGTGGTGGTCTGCTGGTCTGCTGGATTGACAGTTTGGCGGTGTGTTGGTCAGTTGAAGCTGGCCGTCGGCCTCCTGAGAAGACCACCAGCGCCGTGGGGATTCTCGGTACGTCCGGCTGGTACCCGCGTCTGATGCAGCCCTCTGCCGGCAGACAAACTCGGCGTCAAAGAGGAACGACACACTATCATGCAGTGGGGAAGTGCCAGCCACTTCCCGCGAAACCACAAGGGAGGTATTCGGGGTTGGCTCGGTTTTAAGAGCGAGGTCGGTGAAAACATCCCTGAAGGCTTTCATAACAAATGTATCAGTGAACTCATGCATAGCATCCATGGCAGTGTGGTGCTAGTGAAGCACAAGTCTATACCACGCGCACTGATAGAATCCAACGAAACTAAGCAGACACATGGTTGACAAAAATCCATTCGCAATGATGGAAATGCAACCCCTATGACGACGCGACACAACTTTTGGTCAAGCTCACCGGGTGCTGGTAGCATGTGCCTGGAGCGTCAGCGCCGTTCGGAAGCAGAGCTCTCTGTTCCTCGTTCGATTCTTTCAGTCCGCCGCGGTCAGCCGGCCGGAGCCGAGCCCTGAAACACGGGTTATCCAGGTCACGACAGGAGCCCTCCAGGCATGAGGCCGACCGGGGCGGCACACACCCTGAAGGGGAAGTGCATACCCGGCGGGCAATGCAAGCCTACAGGGACGGGAAGCCGCTGCAAAGTTCGAGTCCGCTGCTAGTTACTTGGTCCCGCGTCTAGGGAGGACGGACAATCGCGCGACTAGCATGATGTGCTGTTGTCGCAAAGCAAATTAGTCTACTAAGCTGCTGATTAGCAATGAACGGGGAGCAATGGCATTTGAAGGGGCTGCATGCGCTTGAAATTTGGATACGCTGACCACGCTCTAGCTGTGGCCATACACAGCGCATCAGACAGAGAAAGCCGCGAGTCAGCGAGGCGCCTGTCTCTGAGCTTCCAACGGTCACAGACCGCAGGAAGCAGACGCGGAGACAGAGAACGGAGGTGTCCGGCCGCCATGCGACCGGCGTGCAACTTACTGCCGTGCCATCGGCCGTCCGCCGCTGAGGTGCTTTGCTAACGGAGGTCTGCCCTCCCCGGACTCACACAGACACACTGCACACGAGACACGACGGCGAAGGGCACGGGCTCAGCACGCTCTCGTGACCCCGCGCCAGCCGAGGAAGAGCTGGGGCTGCAGCAAACGGCGCCAAGATGGGCGCCCGCCATTTATTGTCTAACAGAGCAACACAAACACTGAGACAATAAGGCTTACATACAGATAATGATTGCCATGAATGTGAGCACGCCTCTGGCACAAGCGCCTGGTTTGTACCATGAACAAGACGGCTAAACATCTGCGCCTGACCAGAATGGCCAGTGTGATGAAAAAAAACGCACCAGTCGTTTCTGGCTTCTCGAACCCAAGCAAACATATCTCGAATACATCTAATGAACAACTGTGATAAGTGTTACCGGTTGTGTTCGCTTTCGCCCTTAGTCAATAATTACAATGATTTACAACGTGCGGCTTTGGCAGCATCGCCACTTCAGCCACCGCAGTACACTGGACATCATACATTAAGCGACCGTTGCGCCGCCTTGCGACCTCCGGTCGAACTAGCACTACCCGCTATCAACACCAGGGTCTTCAGCAACCCAGCGCGGGACCCGCGCACGCAGGCGCAATAATGGAAACGCGGCGAGGCGGTCAGCCAGTCGCCAGCCAGTTAGCGACACCGTTTGGAGCGGGAAGGGACGGGACAATGAGTTATTCCGCGTCCTTGACATAAGACGCGAGTTGGCAAAGTCCTGACACAAGGGACACGAGTTTGGCCGCGTCCTGTCACGGGGTTCAGTTTGGCCGCCTCCTAACACAAGGGCCGGGCTTGGCCGCCTCCCGATACGACCTGACGGGGTTCAGTTTGGCCGCCAGATGACACAAGGGCTCCGTTTGGCCGCACCCTGACACAAAGGTTCAGTTTGGCCGCGTGATGACACACGAGCTCCGTTTGGCTGCCCCCGGATACAAATGTTCAGTTTAGCCGCGTGATGAAACAAGGGCACAGTTTTGCTGCCTCATGATGCAAGGGACAAGAATGGCCGCCTCTTAACACAAGAGTTTGGCCGCGTCCTGGGATGCGGGGCGAGTTTGATCGCGTCTGCCGGAGTGGTTGGAGTGGTTAGGCGGCCGTCGGCTCGGCCTTGACGCCGTTCTCGGCGTGTCCGGCTCCGCCGGCAGCCTGTTCGGCCCCGCCAGCAGCCTGTTCGGCCACGGCGGCAGCCTGTTCGGCTACAGAGCCGTTCTCGCCCTGCTCGACCTTGACCTCAGTCTGTTCGACAACAGCGCCCGGTTCGGCCGCCTCGGACTCGGTGCCGTTTTCGGCGGCTTTTGGCTCGGATTTAGTCTCCGCGTCGGCTCCGGCCTCGGAGACTTTGGTGGCCTGTATCAAGCCCACCTCCGCCATGATTTTGCCAACATCCTGCAACGTTTGGAGGGCACAGAAAGTCAGTGGGACGTGCACATAAGAAAGAAGATTCAGTGCGACAAACAATACCGTATGAAACAGGGACAATGTATTTTTTTGCAGCACTAAATCGCACCAAAGATGGTCCAGTGCCGCCGTATTATGAAACGCAAGCAATGCCGTAATATGAAACGGGGACAAAAATTGTTTTGCAACACCAAATCGCACGTAACATTTTGATATTCAATCACGTGGTCAATTTTGCATTCACGCCTTGAAAACATACCCTTCACATAATCAGCACAAATAACCTAACATCACCGGCGGATCCTGGGGAAGGTCTATTTAACCAAATTAACGTAACTGGTAAAAACTATATATTTCTGTATTATAATACAACTAAGGAATGTTCACAGAGAACAGCTACTTCACCTCGGTTTTCGGTGCATAAGGACGCGAATTTATATTTATTTATGCCGAAGCCCGCCCAAATGTTGCCCACCCACGAAATGCATTAACCATTCCGGATCCACCAGTGATTAGACAATTTCCATTCCCCACATGGCGATGACAACAAATCACATATTTTTGCGCAAACTCGAATTTCAATGAACTGAAATTGGTATGTCAAAGTTCTAGGAGCCCACTCTCACCGCCATTTCAATTACTACTAGCAGCCTCCACGAACCCACATCACGGCTGGTGACAACCCCAATGTGGATTTGTCTCTTTTCCCTCCCTTCATGTCCCCTTCCTTCCGCCAGCGTCACCGGAGTCACCGTAACCAGACGGCCACGCTGCCACCGAACCTGGGCCGCCGCCGCCGCCGCTCCCCTGCCCCTCCCTCTCACCTCCTCCTCGTGCAGGCCGATGTACTCCAGCTTGGCGGCACGCAGCATCGCAGACACCTTATTCCGCTGCTGCTTGAACGCATCAAAGTCGTTGGGGTCGCCTGACTTGCGCGATGACGAGTGCATCTCGTGCTTTTTATTGATCTCGATACGGAGCTCAGGCGTCACCCAGGGCTTCAGCAGGTCATTGGCGTCCCGCTCCTGAGACACCGCACACCGGAAGGGAGGGGGCATTGAGCGAGTCTTAATAACGAACACAAAGGCGTCATCGGTGATTCAAACTACACCACTGAGAAACCAATGAGAACTACACCAATGAGAACTGTGCCAGTTTATTTGAAAGACTCCCCAATGGGGTTAAGTTTTTCAGATAAAATTGATGAAATGAATGGTCAGTACCAGTAGCATACCGGTAGGGTGCAGCAACAAAGTCATGTTGCAATAGTTCATTTTGTTTATCGAATACAACATAGGCCTACACGGTTTGCCCAAAGAATGATAAACATGCATTTCAATTAAAACAATTCTGGTCCCCGACATTCAGAATAAACGCTATGAGCGTTGAACGACCAAGACCTACCTTCTCTGTTCTGGAAGTCTTCTTCACGACTTTGGGCGCCTGGGGCTGCGGTGGCTTGGCAGGTGTTTTGACGGGCGCCTTGGCCCCCCTGGCTGCGCCGCGGCCGCGGGGCGGACCGCCCCTGCCGCGGGTCGGATCGCCCCTGCCGCGGGTCGGATCGCCCCTGCCGCGGGTCGGACCGCCCCTGCCGCGGTACGGCGGCCCTCCGGCGCCCCGCGGCGGGTACGGTGCCGGCCGCGGTCCGCCCATCAGAGGCCGCACCATGCCCGGGGGCGCAGGCCGGCCGTACGGCCGCGACGGCCCCGCAGGCATCGGCGGGCCCGGTCCCATCGGCGGACGCGGCGCGCGCAGCCGGTGCTCCGGGGCGAACGGCGGGCCCGTGGGTCCCGGAGGCCCGGACGGCCCTGGCCGGGGCACCAGGTGCCGCGGCGGACCATCGTACGCATCGTACGCATCATACGCACCGTACGCACCGTACGCACCGTACGCATCGTGCGCATCGTGCGTATCGTACGCATCGTGCGCATCGTAGGAATCGTACGCATCGTAGGTATCGTACGCATCGTACGCATAGCGCGGCTGCAGCGACCGAGGCGGCGGCGGCCCGCCGCGGGGCGCCATACGTCCGCGTGGCGGCATGCCCCGGCCCGGCTTGAGCCGCAGCGACGGCACGCTATGCATCAGATGGGGCGGGGGAGCGCCTCCCCGGCCACCACCCCGTCCTGCTCCGCGGCCACGGAACATCACCTGCGGCACAGCAGGCGGCACTCCGTCAAACAAACGGCACTATATCAACACAGGCGATTGACACAAGGTGTACACAAATAGTGTATAATGTAATGTAAATAGTGTACAATAGGTGTATCCATACAAAAATGATACACAAAGACCTAGTATTGTGCAAAGCATTCAAGCGACACCAAACTGATGTGGGATACTGCTGTTGTGCATATACTATCAGGGCATTGCACAATGCACTGTCATGTCTTTGAATTGAGGCATAGCTAATTGTGCTTCTTTTGTGGGAGGTATGGTTCAAGTTTAACTTTGTCGGGGAGGTGTATTGTGTATGGCAGTGGTTCTCCGCCCTTCTTGGTATCTTGGACAGGTAAAGTCCAACATTTCCTCCTCCAACACAAATATCAATACCCTGTTAAAATAACTAGTTGTTAGCCTGGTTATCTACAACATATAATTAGAAAGGATATTATATTTTGTTTTTATAAAACTATGTAATCAATGACACTATTTAAAAATAACTGACAGGCAAATTCATGGGCCTTCAGTTCCAAGTTTTTCTGCTCTTCCATTCTGAAGGCAAATTATACATTATTTGTCCCCTTGTTATTCCCTTGAGCACTCAACCCCTGCCCCGTCAGTGGCGAATTCCCTGACTGAGAGCCCCTGGTGTATGGTGTCAGCTGACGTGTTGTGATGTGACCTGCCCAGTAACCTGACCCTGACTGAGAGCCCCTGGTGTATGGTGTCATCTGACGTGTTGTGATGTGACCTGCCCAGTAACCTGACCCTGACTGAGAGCCCCTGGTGTATGGTGTCAGCTGACGTGTTGTGATGTGACCTGCCCAGTAACCTGACCCTGACTGAGAGCCCCTGGTGTATGGTGTCAGCTGACGTGTTGTGATGTGACCTGCCCAGTAACCTGACCCTGACTGAGAGCCCCTGGTGCAGGGTTGGAAAAGTTGCTGTTTGCTGGTGTACAGGGGCACCAGGAGATTTTGTACTCTGGAATTGTGACTGGAAAGAATTAACCTTTTTGTACTCTTTGAATAGGCAATAAATATTCTTAGGAAACATGCCAAACTCATATGAATATTTGTGTTCCCAGGCACAGCAGACATCAATGAAAAAAATTGAGCGACATCAAGCAGAAAACGATTTCCAACCTCCAAGAACCAAGTGTCTCTAAACTGAAACCTTTGGTCAGCAAGATGAAATGCCAGCGCCTACATTGTGTTATTCCAATGCATGTTTCAAATGAACATATTTGTTTTAAATATAAACATGATGTATGATGCAGTCTTCTGTCTGAGAACAAACTGATCACAAATTATGGGTTACTCATTAGCAAATACTTAACCATGCGAGTAGGTGTAGGGCCAAAGTTAAAACACAGCTCTTCCTTAGGGCAGAGTACATGTCGCTTATCTCGAAAAGAGTCGTCAGTGGTGTCAAAAATATCAAAAAACAAACAAACAAGAAACTAAGCACCCACCAATCCGACTCAATAATCACACACCGCCGTAGACACAGCACTACGCAAATCAAAATAGCGTACCACGAGGCGTCCTGCGCCGAAAATGTCTCTTATCTTCCTTCAGAAGAGATGAGCACAATATTACGCTGCTGAGTACTTTCCTCGACGAATACCGTGTACCAAGTACCGTTTTCCCTTGCTGGAAAAGCTCATGGTACTTGGTGTTCGTCGAGAACAAGTACTATGCAGATAATCATTCTTTTAAAAGGTTAAATGATCAATTAAATGGTATGAAAAGAGAGTGCTTGCCTTCCTGATGCAAATGGTACATTTTTTTGTTAAGACGACCACCTTTTTTAGGCGTAAATAGCTAATGAGAGTCCTTGTACTCAGTGTCTAAAACACCAGGTCACCAGGTGCATACCAGCGAAGCTTTATGTCCGATATATCTATCAATCGGGCTCGTTAGTCTAAATTAACTAAATATGAATGCAAAATGTTCGGCCTTATCAAAAAAACTGAAATTCAAGAGCATCCGCTACGTGAAAGAGGTCGTATAACACCGTCTAAGATATACTCGGCGCTCTTCTCAGTTGCTTCTCGGCAACTCTCAACTCGAACTCAACGCTGATTGGTCCGTGTCCACACCGGGCACATTTCGTGAGGACAACACTATTTACACCGCAAGTCTTGGCTCCGCGCGCTCTCTCGTGTTTTGCGACTATGATGCGCCATTAACGTATTTCAATTTCATGACCGTGATTATTTGGGCCTCAAGCCTTGGCCTTGAGTATTTTGTTCGTACCACACCGTGTTCCAGGCATTTCAATTTGTCGTCTTGTAACAGGTTAGTGGCTTGTTGGTCACCGAAGGTTAAAAATACAGGTTTTCTGGTCACATACGTGCTAAAGTACTTCTTCAGTTTTCTACTGCCCAGTGTCCTAGCATTGGTAAATTTGGGTGGGAAACGACACCCTATGGATACTGTTTTTCCGCTCTCTTTCCCGAGTTTTACTGGGATTTTCAACTCCTTATTTTAAAATGTATTGGATAATTGGAATCCTCACTGATTAATGGATGTAATAATGGGGACAGCCTGTGTAGGGAAAGAGGTAATAATTGGCATAGGTACCTAATAACTAATTCTGGTGAGCAGGTAATTGGATATTAATAAAACAGTGCATATGTTATTTGGTTGAATTTTCCGCTCTTTATGTTTATTTTAGCCAGAATTTTCCACTCCGCACTCCAGCTCCAAAGCAATCCTAGTACCCTGCTACTGCCTGTGTACTAGTTAGGGCACATAGCATTGTCTCTTGGGCCCTTTATTACCATACAGCCTAATATGTAACTGCCATGAATATAATCCTATTTGTAATTATGTACTATTTTTTTTCTGAGAAAATGTACTTCGCTACCAGTAAAAGTAAAATTCCCCCCCTTGCGTTAGTACCATGAATATACTACTACCTGTAATTATGTACTCAATTTTTCCAATAAAATGTACTCAGCATACCAGAAAAAAAAGTAAATTGCCAACCCTGCCCTGGTGTTTGGTGTCAGCCGACGTGTTGTGATGTGACCTGCCCAGTAACCTGACCCAACAAACCAGCCAATCTCTACATATGACAGGGTTTCGGACTTTGGGCCGGTTTCGCGGCCAAAACTAGCCCGAAATCAGTGTTTTTGTTTCACTGCAAAAAAAAACTATCCGGATCAGTTTTGCATGAGGAATTCAAATCTGGAAACGAAAATAGCATGGCATTAGCATAGCACATTTTGTTTCATACCGTGCAGGTATCTCCCTGATCACTTCGCGTCTGCGTGTGGTTGCCTTGTAAAAAAACGCCGCTTTTACAAAACGTGTTAAATCGGCAGGAAAACCAATAGGATCTGTAGACAAGACTTGCAGGTACAATAGTTATTGGTTTTCTAATCGATGTAGGCATTTACAAGAAGAAAAATATTCTCACAAGAGCGTGATTTTTTTACAAGGTGAGGTCAACAACACGCGAGCACGACACCATTGATTGCACCGTCAATATAGCTCACAGAAGATTGACAATGGCACATTTTTTTAAGGCTTTGCTCAATCGATCCATCTCCAATTTGTACTATGTAGAACCCGGATAAGTGTTGTAGAAGAATGGGTTTATGGGAAATTGTTACTAAATTGGCCTATTTGAATATAGTTTTTACTCTGGTCGGTTCGGCTAAAATCCAACGCAGCGTCTAAATAAAATGTGAGGAACTAATTGAACTCGATATGCTCTGAAAGCAAATTGAATGAACAAGAGAATGAGCATAGCGCGAACTCCGCCAAGCAAATGGTTGTGGTGCTACGGCTCTTCGATGTTGGGCGACCAAATATTGTTTCCCTGAAAAACGCGTTTTTTGGCCATATTTTTGTCTTATATGCTAAACTATTCATACTCAGAGTAAATATATTTAACTTTTGATGATGGCAAATAGAAGTCCACTTAATTTCCAACATTTTGACGCCAAGTTTGTCAAGATTGGTTAAAACTGACGGTGTATATTTGTTTACACCCGTGTCCGCAAAACCGGTCCAGAGTCCGAAACCCTGTCATATGTTGAATTCACTGGATTGCAGCTCTGAGTAGGTTGACTATCAGTAAGCTCGTAGGTTGACTGGTCAGTAAGCTCTGAGTAGGTTGACTATCAGTGAGCTCTGAGTAGGTTGACTGTCAGTGAGCTCTGAGTAGGTTGACTGTCAGTGAGCTCTGAGTAGGTTGACTATCAGTAAGCTCTGAGTAGGTTGACTGTCAGTGAGCTCTGAGTAGGTTGACCAGTGAGCTCTGAGTAGGTTGACATCAGTGAGCTCTGAGTAGGTTGACTGTCAGTGAGCTCTGAGTAGGTTGACTATCAGTGAGCTCTGAGTAGGTTGACTGTCAGTGACCTCTGAGTAGGTTGACTATCAGTGAGCTCTGAGTAGGTTGACCAGTGAGCTCTGAGTAGGTTGACTGTCAGTGAGCTCAGTCTGAGTAGGTTGACTATCAGTGAGCTCTGAGTAGGTTGACTGTCAATGAGCTCTGAGTAGGTTGACTGTCAGTGAGCTCTGAGTAGGTTGACTGTCAGTGAGCTCTGAGTAGGTTGACTGTCAGTGAGCTCTGAGTAGGTTGACTGTCAGTGAGCTCTGAGTATGTTGACTGTCAGTGAGCTCTGAGTAGGTTGACTGTCAGTGAGCTCAGTCTGAGTAGGTTGACTGTCAGTGAGCTCTGAGTAGGTTGACCAGTGAGCTCTGAGTAGGTTGACTATCAGTGAGCTCTGAGTAGGTTGATCAGTGAGCTCTGGGTAGGTTGATCAGTGAGCTCTGAGTAGGTTGACTGTCAGTGAGCTCTGAGTAGGTTGACTATCAGTGAGCTCTGAGTAGGTTGACTATCAGTGAGCTCTGAGTAGGTTGACCAGTGAGCTCTGAGTAGGTTGACTGTCAGTGAGCTCAGTCTGAGTAGGTTGACTGTCAGTGAGCTCTGAGTAGGTTGACTGTCAGTGAGCTCTGAGTAGGTTGACTGTCAGTGAGCTCTGAGTAGGTTGACCAGTGAGCTCTGAGTAGGTTGACTGTCAGTGAGCTCTGAGTAGGTTGACTGTCAGTGAGCTCTGAGTAGGTTGACCAGTAAGCTCTGAGTAGGTTGACTATCAGTGAGCTCTGAGTAGGTTGACCAGTGAGCTCTGAGTAGTTTGACTGTCAGTGAGCTCAGTCTGAGTAGGCTGACTGTCAGTGAGCTCAGTCTGAGTAGGCTGACTGTCAGTGAGCTCTGAGTAGGTTGACTGTCAGTGAGCTCTGAGTAGGTTGACTGTCAGTGAGCTCTGAGTAGGTTGACTGTCAGTGAGCTCAGTCTGAGTAGGTTGACCAGTGAGCTCTGAGTAGGTTGACTGTCAGTGAGCTCTGAGTAGGTTGACTGTCAGTGAGCTCTGAGTAGGTTGACCAGTGAGCTCTGAGTAGGTTGACTGTCAGTAATCTCTGAGTAGGTTGACTGTCAGTGAGCTCTGAGTAGGTTGACTGTCAGTGAGCTCTGAGTAGGTTGACTGTCAGTGAGCTCTGAGTATGTTGACCAGTGAGCTCTGAGTAGGTTGACTGTCAATAAGCTCTGAGTAGGTTGACTGTCAGTGAGCTCTGAGTAGGTTGACCAGTGAGCTCTGAGTAGGTTGACTGTCAGTGAGCTCTGAGTAGGTTGACCAGTGAGCTCTGAGTAGGTTGACTATCAGTGAGCTCTGAGTAGGTTGACCAGTGAGCTCTGAGTAGGTTGACTGTTGGTGAGCTCTGAGTAGGTTGACTGTTGGTGAGCTGAGTAGGTTGACTGTCGGTATAGCCTCATTTTCAAAGCTCCTAACTTAGAGTTGCCACACATCCTATCTTCATGCCATTTTTTTTGTGGGAGGGAGGGGGGGGGGTATATTTGTGGCCTCAACTTATAGAGCATTGTTATTTTACAATGTGTTATCATTAACCATTGGCACTAACATTTACTTCACTACTGTGTTGCACGATTGGTGGCTGCACAAACTGGCAGTTCACACTCCTCGTTTTGTAGCATATAAATATAAAAATGCAAAGAATATGGTAACAGAATGAGAAGTGAATGAGGAACACATAATAATTATTGGGCTTAATGTCCCACTGCTGATTTATTTAGGCATACAGAGACAATGCATGCATACAAGGGCGTCACCACCTTTCGAAAGTTGGTGGGACGGAGGCATTTTGAAGTCTATTATTTCCATGCAACGCACATAATAGGAGTAATGTTAAAATCAGAAAATGCTGGGGATGTGTCCCTTCCCGTCCCCCGCTGGCCGTTTCCGACGCCCATGCATGCATATTGCATACATGGGTATTGGGTTGCGTTCAGGGTGGCGTCTGCAAATCAAGCCCAGGATCCTTCAGTCACCAGACGAATATGCTAACCACTCGACCACCGACCGCCCTGAGGACCACATAACCTGTACTTATGCAAGCGAGCACTCTGCCATACTCAGTCTTACATCACAACACCAACTCAAACTCAAAACAAAAACTGCTAACCGACTGCTTGGAGGACCACATAACCCATACTTATGCAAGCGAGCAATCTGCCATACTCAACCGACCGCCCTGAGGACCACATAACCCATACTTATGCAAGCAAGCAATCTGCCATACTCAACCGACCGCCCTGAGGACACCAACTCAAACTCAAAACAAAAACTGCTAACCGACTGCACAGAGGACCACATAACCTGTACTTATGCAAGCGAGCACTCTGCCACACTCAGTCTTACATCACAACACCAACTCAAACTCAAAACAAAAAGCTGCTATAACATACTTACACTATCAAGAGGGTAAACGATTGTAACACCAAAACATCAAAACCTGAGCAGGCACATCAAAACCGATGTGCTATTTGCTCCTGACTTTTCATCATCATGCTATTGGCAATGTTGAGTGAATCAGTATCATCTACATTTTGCATGACTGCTGTTACTGTTGTTTACCCTATTGTATAATGAATAATAGGTAGACCTACAACAGCACAGCACTTTGTGATGTAGCTGGTGGCACACAATGAGGACAAAAGTTGCATGCCTGTAACAGACTAAGCAAGTGCTGTTATTGATTAGTGTTACAATTTTGTATTTGGTTTGTGGGCAACGACTCCGCCATTACAATTAAATGTAAACAACGTGGGCGCATAAATGTGTCAGATACTGGCTATCATATGATGTCAAATGTATCTGGTAGACCACTAAACCCTATCATGCTCAATCCCTGCGGCGGCTATTTGCTTTTTAGTCATAATGGTTACAAGCGAATCTTAGGTTTCGTCCCGATCAGACTTATGGCTATGAGTGAATCTTAGGTTTTGTCCAGATCAGACTTAATGGCTATGAGCGAATCTTAGGTTTCCTTCCGATCAGAATCAATGGCTACAAGCGAATCTTAGGTTTCGTCCCGATCAGACTTAATGGCGGGGTTAGGTTAGTTATACAGAAGAAATATTGGAGAACCAAGTATGGACGATGTCCACACCAAATTTCAAAGCAATATCTATATGTGGCACTTCTTTTGCCAAAAAATATATGCATGACACTCTCACTAAACCTCAGTTCCTGGTGGAGCGCAGGACTTGTATTAGAGATCGAAGGTCGGCTGCGCAGAGACCGCTACGACGATGTGACCTTACTGGATACATATCCAACACATTTCACACACAAAACAGCCCACGTTGTTTACATTTCAGTGGTAATGGCGGAGTCATTGCGGTCAGCTGAGGCGATTGATGGGTGATAAAAATAATTCTTGTCAGGTAAGTACTGAGAATATCCCTGTTTTGAGTGCAGTTCAAATTAAATCAGACATGTAGAATTAGTATACAATATTCATTTTTCCTATAAAAAGGTGTGCAAAAGTGGAATACGACCAAATCTCCACAATGACCAGCATAACAAATGACCTCGATTTGATGAATTTAGGACATTTTTTATTTGCATTCAGAAAGACAGACACAGTCGGTGGATACTGGAACAGCACTTTTCAGGAGATCAATTATTTGTATTTCTTTTCCAACAAAAATCTGATGTACATAGTTTGTACAAAACATGTTTGAATGTCGTGATGTACCAAAATCAATCAATATAGTGATTGCATGCATCGCTCCACCCACTTCGACCAACTTTTGGATCGATCAACTTTTTGATTGCCTCCCCGTAGTTTGCCCAACTGATAAGTGATATGTACCCACGAGGGTGCGAAATAAACGGTATTATTATTAGAAGACCATACCATTTCTTTCTCAAGGAAGCGTAACTCGTTGTTAAATCTATAACACACCAGACTTGCCAAAACAGTTAATTCCCGGCGACACAGACAACAAAGAGAGCAAGGCCCTATAACCACAGAGAACGAACCCAGATGCAAAAAAATGGCGCCCGAGGAAAGCCTGATTTTAGCCTGTCATCCTGAATTTGGCACAGCTAGCGGAAAACGATGGATATATAGCGGTGTCTAGCGACATCCAGCGATATCAGAGAAAAACTTACTGAAAAGTAGGGAAGTATGGGAGGGGGACAAGTAGAAGCTATTCCAAATACGACCAATTAAACGACCATTTGTGTGTATGTGTTTATGTTTTTAGCTATTTGACTTCGCCTGTCATTGGGTTCATCCCGTTGGTGATACAGTTGGATACATTTTTTTTTAACATAAATTGCATGGGCCATGAAGTGCATTCTTTGTCATTGTGAACAACCAAGAGATGTATAGAGCGGGCAAGACAGGTATCTAGTCTTCCTTATAGTCCCGTACTATAGGTACAAGTAAGTACAAGTACATGTGAATGAAGCAAAGCGCGATAATCCGCTCGTTGTTTACGACACGTGCCGCTGTATAGCAAGGCCCTAGATACTGCTGTATAGCAGCGCACAACTCGGGCGACGTTGGCGGGCATGCTGGAGCGCCGCCAGCTTTCCGCCTGTCAATGTCCCGCCGGACGTTTTCGTATCGCGCAGCCTCGGACTGGGATCCCTGTCGCCGGGAATCGCGGGCTCTCGGACGCATGGTGAATTCCTGCGCCGGCTCGATCGTGGCATGTAGTCAGCAGCCAGCAGAAGTTTTAACTGTGCATGGTACTTATTACGTATTTACGTATTTGCGTACATGGTACGTATTTGCGGGTGTTGTATTTCTTATTTCTTGCGAGTGTCTGTTAGTGTTATACTTTTGCCATGCTTCGTGTATGTTCTTTTTGTGTTTACTATGTTATCTGACCCGAATCAAACATTAAACCACATTGTTGGAACGATTACAAAATATACTGACTATGACTATGACTATGACTATGACTATTTTTTTCCTATTTTTGTATATAATAAATTTAGTCCGAATGTTTTGTATGGATGGATTTCCGAGGCCAGGACCCACGCTAAGCAGAGCTTGTTGCGCAGGTCCTGACCTCACCACCCGATCGCGCAATTCTTGTTGACCGGCAGAATTTAGAGACGAAAGTTTTACGTGCCCGACATACCTGGACACGGTCCGTCCCGCTCACTGACGTCACCTGACCTTGAGTGCGACCGCTGCCACCGGCCGCAGGCCATCCCAGTCAGGAGCAAATAGCGAGCGCCGAAGCGACTCGAACCCGGGCTGCCACTACCGGGACAGGTCAGAAGAAGACCATGACTATGACTATGCCTGCTTATGCAACGGCGATAGGTAGCCCAAGATCCACGAACCAACTTCTTGTAGTTCCTAACAGTGGCGGATCTACGGTTGGCCAAATGGGCAATTGCCCCCCCCCCCCACCAAACCGCCTGAAATCGGCGCAAAATTGACACATTTCCTGATATAGAAGCAAATCTAAGCAACTTTTACAAAGGAAAGTTTGCTTTAAATCAGCTATCAATGCATAAGCAAGCGAAATCCGATGAGTTTTCAGAATTGTGTGAGAATTTTTGGAATTTTGCCCCCCCCCCCCCCAACTCAAAACCTAGATCAAAAAAATCCACCACTGGTCCCTAAAATCTTTCGATTTGGTCAAATACATACAATTTGACAAAATCCACGAGAAGATAAGAAGATTAAAAAATTAGAGACTAAATCTGCAATGGCGAGTATTTTATGCTGCCTTTTCATGACATGTTTATATCAGATCTACATACAAAATTGTATCTGTCTTGCCTGTCAGGGCACTACTTGCTTGTTATAATTATTATCATTTTTTAGACAATTCCAAAAAAGTTATATCTTCAAAAACGACAAAAATGAAATTAAACTCACCATTTAAGCTTTCCTAATATGAACTATCCTGGTTATTGCAATATTCTTAGTGCCTAAAAAGTATTATTAAAACTCTTGGGAAGAGCGAACGTTATTTCATATTCAATATTAATCATACTTTCCAACAGCCAATGACATCGGGTTTCAGGAGTATTCCACCAATAGGATAATCCCACGACCAGATTAACTAACGCTCATGCACATATTACAAATAACACATATGTGGATGGCAAAAGACGATTGTTCTCTTGTACTCGTATGATGCTGATTGGTTGTTGGCCCTGGTGTTTCGCTGTGGTGGGTCGTTTGGTGTTTTATATATTTTCTGAGGTCAGAGTGCATAACTTGCCACAATAAGTGGCATACACGTTGTGCTGTATCACTGACAATTCTGTATATGAAGTGAGAATGTGTATTGAGATTTTAAGCACAAGCCAAGATTGACTTCAAAACGAAGTTTGAAGGTCAACTGCCCTGCCGTTTAATCCGTGATCAGCTTAGTCTATTACAGCGAAATTATGGCGGATGTAGCACATTTACACAGCTACCTAGCATCAATATGGCTGTTTTTCCTTGCTGCAGAAATGAATATTCATGGTAAGTTCGTGGGACAATTGTATCTGTGTTGGTGTGGATGGTGATCTGTAGTATTGTTTTGTGCTTCACAGGGCAAGGGGTAAACATATCGTTAAAAATGACAGTGGTTGTTCAACCAATTTTCAAGTCATGTATTCTGTGCTGTAGCATATGTCTGGACTGTCTGTTTTGGAATGTTGAAAGATTGGTAAATTATGTTTGAAGCAATCTGTGGGGTAATGTTATTGGATAAAGGATCTTATAATGTGGATACATCCCAACACCAGACTTTTCATGCCATTCTGATTCACATTCTTTAGGTCAACTTTTATAGTCTACATTGGTTGGTAGGGTCAACTGCTATAACCCTGGACACATCCTATCCTCAGACTTTTCATGCTGTCAGAATGAAACAATGGATCTGTTCCAGTGGCGCCTCTAACCTCCTCTAACCTCCTCCAAGTCCCTCCAGTCATTCTTGTGGCTGCTCCAAGTTGCTCCAAGCTCATCCAACTGTGCATGAAACCTCCTCTAAACTCCTTCAACTTACTCCCAAAATTGAGGTGGGACAACTGGAGGAGATCTGAGGAGTACATTTATGGTGCAGCTGACACATTTGTTAATGTTAACCAGTGGCAGCTTGTGGGCTCTTTTATCAGCTGGATGATCTGCAACCTCTGGCCAATAGATGGCGCCAGTGCCATGGCGTATGCCTGATGTCATGTGGGAATGGTCACAGCTATCAAAAGATAGTGGTGATTCACATGCTTATTTCACGTGTTTGATCTGTAACAGCAGCATACTTTCATTCTTAACTTCAAATACAATTAACATGTCTTTTTGTAACACTTATAATATGTGAAGTAAATACTAGTTTGACTTTATTTTATTTTCCAAGCACTCATACTTCATACTCACTAAGCACCCCGTCCTTTGCAGCTGGATTTTTTTTCTTGTTCATTACGGTAACGTTTCAACTAGCAAAATGTATATACATGACAATTATCCGACATGTTATACATTTAGTAGTTTATATATATATATTTTTTAAGTAAAAAATACATTTAATGTACATTGTGTTATAAAAGAACCATGTCATCTGAAACCTACAAACATGTACCCAGGACAGTGTCTGGACTCTGGAGTGCAGCATTGTTTCTGTGCGGTTTGTGGCTGCTAGATGGTATATGTGGTGCAGGTGGTGCGCTTTGTCTGTGGCAGATGGTGACACTAATTTCGGATGATGTCAAAAATATGAAAAATACTGAACAGACGTGTATCTGTGTTTGCTCTCATGTCAGGATGCTACTGTTAGTTTGGAAATTGCACAGAAACTTATTTTATTGAGCTGCTGATGCTGTTAAAGGTATAAATAGGCATACATATTGTTAATTTTAACCGTTTGGGATTTGCTATAAGTGTTAGGTGATTATAAATCAGGAAGTCCGCCCCTGTAGCTCAGTGGGAGAGCGCTGGACTTCTGACCTATCCCGGTAGTGGCAGCCCGTGTTCGAGTCGCTTCGGCGCTCGCTATTTGCTCCTGACTGTGATGGCCTGCGGCCGGTGGCAGCGGTCGCACTCAAGGTCAGGTGACGTCAGAGGGCGGGGCGGACCGTGTCCAGGCATGTCGGGCACGTAAAACTTTCGTCTCTAAATTATGCCGGCCAACAGGAATTGCGCGATCGGGTGGTGAGGTCAGGAACTGCGCAACAAGCTCTGCTTAGCGCGGGTCCTGACCTCGGAAATCCATCCATACAAGACATTCGGACCAAATTTATTTATTTATAAAAAAAAAAAAATCCCCCCTCCCAAAAAAAAATAAGAAGAAGACAGAACAACCAAATTGGACAGCATTGGCAGAAGGGGAGAAGGGGCCGGGTACCGCCGTTCATACATGTGCAATGATGTTGTCCAAAATGACTAAATGCATTCTTTGTCAGGAACTTCTACGACTAGCATGCAATGATAAAAATAATAAAAACACCTAAATCCCAGTTTTCCTGGACCCGTGCAATTCTCAATGACCATTTATTCATAAACTAACTATGCATTCATAGACTAGCCTCCAATGCAGCACTAAGTGTTCAAACCAGGGCGGGGGCAGAATCGCTCCAGCACCCCAGATCAGCAGGATTTTAACATTATCCCCATGGGAGTGGGGACCAAACACCTGACTGGCCCAGCACTAAACAAATTGTGTGTGGCGACGCCCCTGGCTCAAACGCATTTTACAACAACCAATTTCATTTACGTTACCTCGGAAAACTAAACGTACATTCTTGCGGTGCTTGAGTTTGTGAGCGTAATTCGATAATCTCAGACGATTCTGTGTTAAACAATTGTTTGCAATTGACAATTGTTTTCCAGTATGTCTTTCATTTTTACCTACGCATATCAGCTCAATATGATAATATCATTAATTCCAACAAAGTGTATTCTTTGCACTATGCACATCGCAGCGCGCATTGTTGATCCGACACCACGGCCAGGGCTGTGGAACGGAAAATTGTACAGCGCAGATACAGCTCTTATGATAATGAACAGACAAGGCAGCTCGATAAACCTTCATACATACACACAAATCCTGAGAATGGAAACAGCTCTGACGGAGTATAATAGCTGATGGTATGAGCCGGAAGTCACATGGCACGATGCAGCCCACGGAATGACGAGAATAACTACCAAACAACATGTATTTTTCGGTTAAACAGGACGGAGAAGAACAAGAAGTAGCACTCACGCCATGGTGTGGACTGTGGTATGCCCAGAAACATTTAATTCAGCTGAGTGAAATATTGCTTTCAATGTGATATGTCGGCCTCAAGCCGCGGAGTGCAACTACCTGCACATCACCTGTACCTGTCTCTGCACATCACACCACGTCGTGATCCTACTTCAGGCAGCACATAACGGGACCACGAATCACGTGACGTTAGCATACGCTCCGCGACGTCACCACACATCACGTGACAGCCTAGAACATGAAGCAGTCGCCAGTCACCACATGACAGTAGGATACATCTTAAACCCATACACCACCATATGTCACATCTCTGCACATCAGACATCACATGATGGCACTGCACATCATAGGACGGCACCACACATCATATGACGTCGCCACACATCATATGACGTCGCCACACATCATATGACGTCACCGCACACCATCACACCATATGATGCCACCGTACATCATATGACGTCACCACACATCCCGTGCAATCGCCGCACATAATCACATCATATGTCACCACACATCCCGTGACGTCTTTGCACATCACGTGACGTCACTGCACATCCCGTGATGTCACTACATATCCCGTGACGTCAGTGCACATCCCGTGACGTCACTACATATCGCGTGACGTCACTGCACATCACGTGACGTCACTGTACATCGTGTGACGTCGCTGCACATCCAGTGACGTCACTGTACATCTCGTGACGTCTCTGCACATCCCGTGACGTCATTGTGCATCCCGTGACGTCACTGTACATCCCGTGACGTAATCACCTGTCGTGACGTCACACGGACTCATCTCCGGCGACAGAAGCACGGCCCTGTTGAGTCGACCACCGAGGCACGGGGACGCCTCCTCCCCGTCACTGAGGCCGGCCGGCCGGCCGGCTGAGCCCGCCAGCACCAGCGCGCCACCGCCGGCGCTCACCGGGGACATCCCCACCGCCCCCCCGATCCCGCCGCCGGGCCGTCGGACAGCGGCGAGTCGACGCTGGAGCGGGTGAGCTCCAGCAAATCACCGCCACCTCCTGCTGCTCAGCGTGCTGTCGGCACTGCCGGCCGGCCCGTCCGCCGTCAGCCGCGGCGTCAGGCACGCGCGGGCCGGCGAGCCCGTCCAGGTCGGGCATCGGCGGAGGCGGCGGCGGTCCGTAGCGAAGGTAGGGCGGCGGCATGGAGCGAGGGGAGGGCGGCGGGGTTAGATCCGCGACCGGCGGCGGTGGCGCCAGCTAAACGTCCATGGGCTCCTCCTTCACCTTGACGCCATCTTCCGGCGCACCAGCCACCGTCTCGGCAGCAGCGCCGCCCACCACTGACGCATCCTCCTCCGTGGCTCGTGCCGCGCGCGCCTCCTCCTCCTGGTGAAACAGGTCCAACTCCTTCAGTCTGTCATCCAGCAGCTTCTCCATCTTCCTCCCAGATGGCCGGTCCCTGCAGCTGCGTGCCTTGTTGTGGCTGCCGACCCGCTGTGCCTTCAGCTTGCGCAGCCTCTGCTTGGCCGGAGTCAATTGCATGGTGCACTTGCGCTGTGCGCACCTTGTCTAGGTCGAGGCAGCGCTGGCGCGCGCCGCGGACGGCCCCCGCCGGCGGCGGTGCCCCTCCTCGGCGATGGTCGGCAGCCGCTCTCTGCCGGCGACTCGTAGTTGCGGTTAATGTAATAGTTCTCCAGCTCTGGCGGAAGGCGGAAGTCGGTCTGTTTCGGCTCAGCGGAAATCGCGGAAGGCGCGGCGGAGTCAGCGGCGATGACGGTGGAGCCCCACTCTGCAGGGGCTGCGGCGGAGCTGAGCGGAGCCCAGTCGGCAGTCGGGCCGTCTGGTAGTTCCTGTGGTGACACGCTCTCGGCGGAAACCACTCCAAGACCCCCGGCAGCCCCGCGCCGCTGCTCCCTGCCCGTAGCTGAGCGCCGCGGTTTGTCGGCGACCTTTGCCGGACCAGGGACCATGTCCTGGTCCTCAGACCTCCCACGTTCGGTCCCCGCCCGGACCGTCCTGGCCCCGGTCCCGTCTCCACAGTCCTCCTCCGGTCCCCGCACGAGCCCTATCACGCTCCCACCGGCCGCGCTACTCCGAGTCCGCCGCTGTTCCGCTGCGACCCCCGGGGGAGTCCGCTTCGAAGGCGGCGAGACTCTTCAGTCCGGTCTGTGTGGGCGGCGAGGGCGATGAGTGCGACGCTCCGACGCCCAGCCAGCCATTCTCCTGGCCGACACTGTCGTCCAGCTGGGACGGGTCGGCCAGATCCCCGTCGACCGTCTCCGCCGTGCCACGGCCGCCGAACGATCGCCGACGCGACTTGATGCCGGAGACGGACGTTGGCGGCGCGTTCAGCGGCACCAGAGAGCGGCGCCGCCCGGGCCGCCGCGCCGACGCCGGCTCCTCGCTCGTCTGAGGCGGCGGCGGCGGTGGGGAGGCGTCGGCCGGGACCGGGGCCGGACTGAGGGTCAGACGCGGCTCCTCGGGCTCTCCGTCACCCAGCTGCAAGGCGTCCAGGAAACGATCCACTGGGAGAGCGGCACCGCAGCGTCATACGGTGTGACGAACACTGCTGGATGCCGGAGAGGCGGCGCCGGCTGCGGCGAGCGGCGGGGACAACGGCGACGGCGAGCGCAGCTGGCTCAGGTCCAGCTCACCCCCGCCGGGAGGCACGCCGGCAAGCTGCAGCTGCTCCTCCAGTGAGCCGCCCGTGTCCATCTCCATAGCCATCTGCCAGACTCCTGACAGAGAGACAATGGTAGGAATTGGTGAGGTGACACAATGGTGCATTTTTACTCCATGCGTCTGAGCAGAACAGTGGGTATGTGGGCTTTCAGTCAAAGGAAACAAATTCAATTTTACCAAGAGCAAACAAGAGACAAAAACATGCCACAGTATCTCCAACTATTCGGATGTGACAGAACAGCAATTCACAATAACTATAAGGACCAGTCTGCAATATCATGAAAACACACATTATCAGTGTTGAATTATATTCTCCAACTACTGCAATGGTGATGTGATTTCATTAGTCCTGTAAATGAAGCTAAATAATTGTAGCAGAGAATATGAAGCATTGTTTAATAGCCCAAGTATAAGCCTAAGTATAAACATATAAGCCTAAATATTGTTAAGTATAATTGTACATAAATTGAATGAAACAAATCAAACACCAATAAGGTATGACTTTTTCAATGCAAGGGTGCCACCACCTTCCGAAAGTTGGGGGACGGAGGCATTCTGAAGTCGATTATATCCATGCAACGCCCATACGCGTAATGTTAAAATCTGAAAATGAAAACACGTCCCCCGCCACCCACTGTGGCGGAGCCCCTATGTCAATGGTTGCAGTATGATACATTGTCAAAGTATGATACATTTTGAACTTCACAGTATTACAAATACCTTTACAAATTACAAATACCTTATGGAGGCCTATTTTACTGGCTTTGTGACTGACTCAAATAACAAATGAAGGGGACTCATGTTGAACAGGTCCCTAAGCCTGAAGCTGGGAAGCAGCCCTTGTCGACCCCAGTAGCCCAGTTAGGAGAGCACTGGGGTTTTGACCCCAACCAGTGTGGCAGCCCGGGTTTGAGTTGCTTCACGCTCGCTATTTGCCCGACCGGGATGGCCTGAGGCCGGTGGCAGTGGTTGCACTCAAGGTCAGGTGACGTCAGAGGGCAGGTCATGTCCAGGTATTCAGGCACCATGATTCATTCAATTTCAGCAAATTTCAAATTCACCAGTTTGTTTTGAGGTGGTGCTCATCAGATAGATTAGGCAGATATATATTTTGATGTTCTAAAATAGCCTAGGTCATATCAATAAAATAATTGATCAGTGTGTCTGTTCCCACTAGCATAAAAGCAAAAGTTAAAGTTGGAGTCAAAGCAGGCACACCAACACTGTTTCAGTTCAAATGTAGTTTATTGGCCCTTATGGCCCAGTGCATTGCACTTGCTAACATAAGATAATATTCGATACAACTTCTGCACTTGCTAACATAAGATAATATTCGATACAACTTCAGTTTACGAGGAGGCCTAATACCAATTTAATGATTCAGTTTCCCTAGAAAAAAAATGAAATATTGCTTTCGAACTCCGGTCAGTGTATTCTATTTACCCACGGTAAATTATTTACCTCCAAGGCTGTTGATACCGCTGATTGTCATGCCTGCGCCACGATCGCGAGCACAGACGAATTAAGGGAAACCCCTCATCGGTCTCTTGCATCGTCATCGCAACGTTACACACATGACGACATACGAAACTCCTCCCATAAATATATCCAGCTGATAGAGCGAGCCAGCTCGTGTTCCTCAAAGTACCTGAGTCCCAAGTCCAGAAGTTGCAAAGGAGGAGCAGCTGCGACTTGCGAGTTTAGTTAACAAACTAAAACAAATCACGGGCGTAGGGGGGGGAGGCATTCCCCCACTATTTGATCAGAATTATTGATACAATCTTTATTTTTGTCTAATAAGGGAAATTTTGGTTAGTAAAAGGTAGATCAAGATGAGAGGAGCTCAAATGCCTATGCAAATAACTTTTGCATAGGGGGTTGGGGTTCACTCAAGACAAAATTGAAGTTTCACCCCACAATTTTCATGACGTTCCTAAGATTCTGAAACAAATATGAAATAAGCAGGGGTGTAGGTTCATATTCAGTTGGGGGCTTCAGCCCCCCCCCCCCCCAACTTTGACGAAGAAGTGGGTCAAAAATCCGCATTTTGTGGATTTGTATGGTACTTTAACCCTCGCCCTACGGGAGCTTTTTTCACTTTCGCCCTACGGGGGGGGGGGCTGACAGGCCCCCCTGTTACTTCCAAACCAAGCAACTTAGAGCAATGCGGTAAGAACCAGCATGTTGCCTGCCATGAGAGGAATCTAACGGTATGCGATTTTTAGGTTTCAGGTCAACGGGTAGCCTTCCAGGTCAAGTGAATGACCTCGGATTTACCACGTCCAGAACAGCGATACCACGTACAGAACTCTTCAGAAAACCTCAAAATTAGACATTGATAAATGCAAATAAAAAGTAATGTTCCTAGACCAGTTTTGGCTCAGAAATACAAAAAAAAAGTAATTATTTGTTCGTATCTTGTCCAAAAATGTAAAAAAGTTATTAAACAATGACGTCATCAGTTTCTTACACTTAGGAAGCCTTCACCCAGTCAATAATGCAGATATTGCATCAGTTTTTTTATTTATTTTAGGGGTAAAAACCCCAAAATTTTGGAAAACCGAGATTGCCATTTTAAAGAGAATGCTATTTTGTATCTTTGTTCAATTGAGTTTGCAATTTTCTTTAAAACTGTTTTTTACGATTTGTCAAATATTTCTCATTTTTTTACCAACATGACGTCATCAAAACATTATTATCTCCAAAACTACTTAACCCATTTCGATTAAGTTTTTACAGCTTACGTATAATTGTTATAAACTCAGCTACCAAAAATTTCAGCAAGATGCACCCCATGTGTCGAAAGTTATTCAAGAAAAACCTCAGGGGGGGGGGGCCTGTCAGGCGGGGGGCCTGACAGCCCCCCCCCCCCCCCCTGAGGTTTTTTGAGTTTTTTTTGACAGGCCCCCCCAACGGGCGAGGGTTAAGGCGATTTTTTCCAGCTCACCCCCATGAATCAATATCCATGAATCAAACAGTGACTGAATCATTCATATTCCAAAATGAATTGTGATTGAATCCTTCCAAAAAAGGTGAATCAATAACAAGTCTGCCTATAATTAATATCTCTGAAATACTGATGAAAAATGAAATACCGACATTGGGTTGAAAATAATTAGACATGGATGTCCAGAGTAAAGGTTTGATAAGTTTCCAACGGGGAAGATATTGAAGATATTGACAGTTGAACACACTTTGAGGCTGATGACAATGGCAGGCAGACAATTGTGTGAGAAATGTCATGCTGGCATACTAGAAAGGTTTACTAGATTATCTGCTATTATAGGGCCAGCCTATGAATTTGGGTAATTTTCTGGACTTTTTGGGTCCAAACAATTTTGCTCTCTTCATTTTTGTTCTTGAAATTTGCTCTCTTTTCACCTGATCTTACCGACATTGTAGTTGAAATATAATTCCATTTTCATCACAAGAAATCCTTGGAGGAAAATGGAATTATATTTTAACTGTGCCCTTCCCATATGTAATATGTATTATAAATGAGGAATTTTTGCTTTCCAAGTAAAATTATTTGTCAAAAATGAAAATATTAATTTTCCTAACAATACAATTTTACTCTCCAACTATGGATGTTTACTCTCCGGGACCAGGTAATGAAATGAAAACCCAACATTGTATAGGGCTCTGACATTTTGAGTAGGTGGCCGACATTTCTGCTATGCTCCAATTTGCGATGCCTGACTCTGTCTTTGCTACTTCCAGTCGGTGGTGATGATGGTTGGTGTTAATGGGCGCGTCAACAGCGAAGGTTATTCGCTGTTACTTCCAGTTAATTAAAATTATTAACAAAGTTAACACGCACTGTGATGTTTTGCTTAAAGAGTAACAATGCAAGTAGCATTCATTGCAAGCTGCCCCAAAACTGGCTTGACTTTTCTGGCATGTTACTGCAATGCTTAACACAGTGGAGAGGCCGGGTATGCCACTAACACGCAGTGGAGGGGGAGGGGTGGGGGCACTTTAGTGCTCCCCCTAAGATCTCCGAAAGTATGAGAGCTAGAACGATCAAACTTACAGGGTAGGCAGGTGCTATGATGATCTACATTTCCTGAAATTGTATTGACCTTCGGTTAATATCTTCAAGGTCAGACGAGGTCACGAAGGTGAAGTCTGGGCAAATGTCACCATTTTGGGAATTTGACCTCTGACGTCACAGGTCACCAGCAATGTGTCCAAAGTTGTTTCCAGGGATGAAAATTGACATTACCTACCGAATGGCGTTTGAATCATCCCGATCCGCCTGTTGGTTCCGATGATATCGCTTTGCCGACCTCGATTCTGGCCCCATCTTGGACTGAAAATCCATATAACTCAAAAATGTATCGACCGATTTTTGTTTTGCGTCAAACGATCCGCTATTGAGTTAGCGTTAATGTCGCGCAAACAACACCGCCCTGCTTCGTTTTAGAGCTATTCACAAAAAAAAACATGGGGGGGGGGCACAAAAGTGCCCCCCCCCCCCCCCCTCCACTGCGCGTGTTAACCCGCGAGTTACTGGGGTATATTTCATAACGCGACTTACTGGGGGGGGGGGGGCTATTCCCCCCCCCCCCCCTTCGGATCTCCGGAACTACTGGACCGATTGTAAAACATCAAACGGCATTCGATAGTCCTGGGAAATGTATCGAGGGAAACAATACTATTGACCTCTGGGTCACCGATGACGTCACAGGTCAGGACAAGTGCAAAATGTTTGACCGTGTCAAAAGATCTCGATAGATGGACTTGTCGCGCAAAATTGCGATATTAAACGCATAAGCAGTCGATAAATCTGTATGATTCGTGTGTCTGACTCTTAAGTACCATTCTAAGCTGTTAATGACCTTGGGTCAGGTCAAGGTCATCCGAGGTCATGAGTTTGCATCTGAGGTTGCAGATTACTTTCATTAGGTGTTGTAACACATGTTTATGGGTTTGTTGTTCGTCAAGAACGCGAAAAATTACCTTAGAACATTGTTCGTTCCATACAAATAGAAGTAAAAAGCTAAAACAGAAATGCATTTTTTATTTATAGTAATGCTGTGAGAGGTGGTCTATTTTTGTCATTTGAAGGTCATAAGTCAGTCATTTTTGAAGATATCGACTTCAAATTTAGTACACATATTCACCGAACACGTCTCAATCACATATAATCCGGATTTTGGATAATTCTGATTTTTTTTTTGTGCAAATTTTGTTTAAAAAAAAATTATTTGTATTTCTCAAAAATTTCATAAAAAACTCACAAATTCGAATAGCAGTTGGATAGCCCGGTATATTTTCAGTAATTTGATTTAAGACAATTTAATTTATCTCAAATATTGTACCTTTGACAGCGTTTTCCGCAAACCATTATTTTGCAACAAAAACTGAAGAACATGACATCACTCTGACGTCATTCCCGGTTGACCTATCACAACCTCAACTTTTTCCTTTGGCCAACATGTGTAGAATTGATGTGATCGAAGGTACTGAAAGATTGGTGACGATGCTGGTGTTGGTTTAGGAGTTATTGCAAAATAACGGGAGGGGGGCAAAAGATAGCCCCCCCCCCCCCCCCCAGTAACTCGCGGGTGAATGAGCTTATGCCTAATATGTTATGCCGCTTGTTCCACTCATAACTCTGTACAATTGATACCTATATTAAGGCATATGTTTATAGACATTCATACAATATCCATATTCATGCATTTGAGAGTGCATTTTAACCACTGAGTTGTAGAACTACAATAAACTCAACTTTGTGAGTTGTGATCATCCCATGACAGTACCTAATATGAAAGTGACTAGAAAGTAATAAGACAATGTAATGTAAAGGATTAAAAACAAATTATGGATTATTTCAATGTACTCTGGCTATACCTATTGTAATGTTAGTTTTATTGCAAGCTTCATTGATAAATTTAGTATTCCTCAAGAATATCATTGCTGCTTAAAGGGAATAGGTCACCTTGCAAGTGTTCTTGAAATTTGGTTATACCATGTATTTGGAGCTGAAAAACGAATATGACATTTGTTCGGACGATAGATGAATATCCGTCGCAAAATGAGCATGTTTCTCTTTTCTCCTTCATGCCCTCAAAAACCTTCATGGCAATGTATGACGTAATGCATATGGCAGCTCAGGTATGGAAGCTATTGCACACAATAATGACAGACTAGTGACATATAGTACGCAAAATAGGACGCGCTGCTTGAGTTTCTATATCTTTCGATAAAATATCTCTACTTCACAAAAATCACTGGTTTCCGGTAACCTACCGCAGTTTCTCAGTACAAAATACATGCGAACACTGTAATGGTTACGGCTCAACTTACCCTGGTTACGGCTAGTTTGCGTCAGAATCTGCGTATGACGCAAATCTGACGTCAGTGGGTATGACGTCATAATACCGACGAAGTTTCGTAGGCCCGAAACCGAATATTAATTTAGATTGTGTCGAAATTACTTAGCGTAGCGAGAAAAATGCTCACTACAACCCATTCTTTGACCTGCTCTACAATTCTGCCATCTTAGTTAAACACACCATGTTAAAGGTGAACTATTCCCTTCAAGCAACATATATAAGCTTGAGTGCTATATTTGGATATATGTGAGGTTACCAGGTGTGTCTGTTTTGCAGAGACCTCATCGCTGAGCTCTTCAGATGTGGACCAGCATCTGGAGATGGGTCTGCGACTGCTGAGCCAGGGACAGCTCCAGGATGCCCTGACACATTTCCACGCTGCAATAGGTATGGTACCTGACAGGAAAGCTCATACTTGGACATAATTCTGTATGTCTTTGTGTGCCTGTAATTAGTTATTATCTATGCTGAATTATCACCCAATGACTAGCTGATTTGGCTGGTTCTCCGCTGCAGGAGAGGAGACAATATACACACATGCACATTGTAGACAGGAGTGATATGTCCTTGTCATTCACCTGATTGGCCAGTTCCCTAGTGTTGAGCTGGAAGATGGTGAGTTTCTGTGCGTCATTGGTATAATGATAATTTTCTTACTGGTGCTGCTAATTCATTTCCATTCTTTCCCATCCTTCACCTAGTGCTTGTGATTGTGTGTTGGTCCTCTCTGTATGCAGAATCGCATGTGGTACGGCTTAAACACCACAGAGGCATGGAACGTTCAACCAGTCCAAACACCTATTTTTCCCATCATCTGCACACAATTTTGCATGCCATGTATCATGTTTTTGTTTGTAAATTGAGTAAACGGGGTAAGTTTTGTCATTGCTATCATCATAACAACGATTTGTTTTGTTCCTCCACAGACGGTGACCCACAGAACTACCTGTCCTACTATCGGCGAGCCACGGTGTACCTGGCATTGGGAAAGGCAAAACAAGCCCTGCCCGACCTGCAACAAGTGCTCAAGATGAAACCAGACTTCCTAGCTGTGAGTTGATTTGGCAGGACTTCAACAAACTCATTGGTCTCGATTACATCCATTTATTAATGCAAATATTTGATAGCTTTGTACACGTAAATGGTAATACTGCACTGTGTTGATAAAGCAGAGATGTGGCCGGTGAATGGCGACAATGACTGCTTGCACCACAAACGCACCTCACTTTGATCTGAAGACGCGAGGCTGATGACGAGCTTGACGACACAGTTACTCGCCGTCGGTGTTTCAACTGCAGCACCATCGTCGGTCCGGTACTGGTCCATTGCCGCCGGTCCGGGGATATTATTGAGGAATACTACATTGATCAATGAAGCTTGCAAGAAAACTAACATTACAATAGGTATAGCCAGAGTACATTGAAATAATCCATAATTTGTTTGTAATCCTTTACATTACATTGCCTTATTACTTTCTAGTCACTTTGATATTCGGTACTGTCATGGGATGATCACAACTCACAAAGTTGAGTTGATTGTGGTTCTACAACTCCGTGGTTAAAATGCCCTCAAATGCATGCATGCACTGGTGCGACATGTGGCAGCTGTGGTAGGTCGTGCACCGTGCAGTATTGGCTCAGGCACCGCCGTTGATGCGGTAGTGCGCCTCTCAGTACGCCTGGCTAGTGGTGGCACGGTGCCTGATTACTACTCAGATGTTGGTGGCTCTGGTGAGAAGGAATCCGCTCTTTTCAGGCACGGATACAGAGAGGCAATGTACATCTCAAGCTGGGCAACCTGGATGAAGCACACATTGATTTTGAAGATGTGGTAAGTTTGCTTGAAAACCTACATTAAAATCAGATGTCACTTAATTCTCATTCTTATACTTGGCGGGGTTTACAGTCACATGTAGTGTTTGCTCTCTGATTACCCTATAGGTAAGGACATTTGTTCTTTTTCGTGTATTTCAATATATTCTGGATATCTTCAATCAATTTCTTCCAGGTAGCATAGCATGCGTTTTTATGAACCATAATCATGTCTATCTGAATTGTCTTGACTCACTTCATGTAATATATCCGACGCCTGTTCATCCATCCTTAACACCATTTCCCTCTTACCCCACCTAACGTGTGCGCCACTTGTGCCGCAGCTGCGCCGTGACCCGCACAACACGGACGCGCTACACGGCTACTCCACCATAGACCAAGTGCGAGCCGACGTGCGCGAGGCGGAGCAAGCTCTCTACTACGGCGACCACCAGACGCACATCGCCCTGCTGTCGCGCGTGCTGGAGGTGTGCTCGTGGTCCGCCCCGCTCCGCCAGCTGCGAGCTGACAGCTACGTGGCCGCCGGCGACCTGATCGCCGCGCTCAGTGACCTGCGCGCCACCACGAAACTGGTGACCGATAACCGGGCCGGGCACCTCCAGATCGCACAGCTGCACTACCGACTCGGCGAGTCACACGAGTCGCTCCAGTGAGTGATGGCCGGCGCTGGCAGTGGTGGGCTGGGTAGTCGCACTGATTGCTTGTGGGGTATTTTTGTGGTGATTTTGCTTGTGGGGTATTTTTTGTCAAGCGCAAATATTGTATCGACACTGGTTATATTTGCACGTAAAGTCAATTTGCAGTTGAAGAGTATCAGGAAGGCATCGGAGCGATATCAGCAAACATCAGCTGACCCTCATTCAGTCATAACCAGTGCTATCGTGAACAGCTTGTATTTTGACACGTTTTCTATCGTCAGTTGTATTTGTCTTCCACCTGGTGTGTCTGTTCCCCGCGCCTGACGAATGGCGACTGCGTGTTGTGTGTACTGCGCTTCCCCGATACACTGCATCACGGCGTTGCTGTGGTTTTCAGTGAGGTCCGAGAGTGTCTCAAGCTGGACCAGGATGATAAGAAGTGTCACGACCACTACAAGAAGGTGAAGAAGGTGGTGAAGGCTCTGGACAACTCTCAGGAGCACCTCGACCGCGAGGACTTCGCCGCCTGCTCCCGCTCTGCTAGCAAGGTAGGAGAGTGCGTCTTAGTATTTTCATATTGGTATTGGTTTATTCTCCCAGTTACACTGGTAGTCCAGTGTTTCCCGGTATCGTCGTACGTCAGTGTTATGTCTGTAGTGGTAATCGAGTAGACCACAGCTGCCCCATTCGTTGGAATTCCACGGAAATTTCGCTGTTTGCTGTTCGCTGGACCTCATTTAGTTACATTCTCACTTATCGCACTTGTTTACGTTGATAAACATTAACACCAAAGGAGCCATTTGCCGTACATTTGCTGTGTACGCTTCACGCCAGCGTGGGGCATCGACCTGTCGCCTAACATGATAACTCGTTTTGCTGATGCATCGTTAATTCCATAGTCTCTCCGTAATCCCGCACGTCCTGCCAGGCTACCGTTTTAGTGCTGAGTGCGGTATCGACCGGACGGATGACTCTCGGATTCCTGCTGAATACCAGTGTACCGGACCGGGGACCGGTTTGTTAGAGTTGTCTTGTCTGGCGGGTTGCCGTCCGTCTGTCCCTGCACGCCTCTGTTGGTTCACTGACCCCGTCTCTCGTCTCCCGTCTCCCGTCCCCCGTCCCCCGTCTCACGTCCCCCGTCTCCCGTCTCCCGTCTCCCGTCTCCCGTCTCCCGTCTCCCGTCTCCCGTCTCCCTTCCCCCGTCCCCCGTCCCCCGTCCCCCGTCTCCCGTCCCCCGTCTCCCGTCCCCCGTCTCCCGTCCCCCGTCTCCCGTCTCCCGTCTCCCGTCCCCCGTCCCCCGTCCCCCGTCCCCCGTCTCCCGTCCCCCGTCTCCCGTCCCGTCTCCCGTCCCGTCTCTCGTCCCGTCCCGTCTCCCGTCCCGTCCCGTCTCCCGTCCCCCGTCCCGTCTCGTCTCCCGTCCCGTCTCGTCTCCCGTCCCGTCTCGTCTCCCGTCCCGTCTCCCGTCCCGTCTCCCGTCCCGTCTCCCGTCCCGTCTCTCGTCCCGTCTCCTGTCCCGTCTCCTGTCCCGTCTCCCGTCCCATCTCGCCCCACCCCACCCCACCCCGCACCTCTGTTCGTCCACTGACCCCTCCCCGCCCCTCCCCCCGCTGCCACAGGTCCTGGATGCCGAGCCCACAGAGCCTGTGGTCCGGTTCCGCGGCTTGGAGCGTATGTGTACGTGCCAGGTGCGCGAGGGCGCCTCCGAGGCGGTCACCACGTGTACGAAGGCGCTCGAACTGGAGAAGGACCCACGCATCTACTGTGAGCGGGCCGAGGCCTATATGACGGACGATCTGTTCGATGAAGCCATCAGAGATTTCCACCAGGTGGGTTATTGGAGAGCAGTGTTCGTCACGGGTCCACCAACCCCCAGTCCGGCCCGGCCCGGGCCCATGAACACCAAGCCCAGGCCCAGACCAGGCCCGGTCAAATTAATAATATTGAGGCCCAGACCCGGTCCGACCCGTTCAGATTAAGCATATCAGCATATCATTATTTTCACAAAATTTGCAATCATTATCCTAGCATATTTACTTGTATACTATAAATGTGAAACAATGAACCAACTATGCTAACCAAAAAAAAAGAGGAAAGCCACAGCCACAGCAACAGTGTGCTGCTGTGGAAGTGAACTGCTGGTTAAAATATTTTAAGCTCTGACCTGAGCTTGCGCGCATTACTTCAACATTCTCAACCCATACCCGTCCAGAGCCCGGCGATTTCCTTAAGTTGAGGCCTGTCCCAGGCTCGGCCCATGGCCCATAGGGCCAGCCCGGCCCGTGACGAACTCTGTTGGAGAGCATCATCAGGTGGGCCATCAGGGATTGCCACCTATTAGGGAATACCAGCAGATGGATTGGCCATCATAGATTACCAGAACGTGTGCGCTTCGTGAGGTTAGGTAAGGCGATACGGGGGTCAATCGTGTGTCCCGTTACCTAGAGGCTGAACACGTAAAGGATCACCTCGGAGATAGGCAACTGTTAGTTGTGTAGCTTTGGGAAAGAGTATAAAAGAGAAGAGGGCACTAGGCAAACGTCCGTCTTGATGATGGTGTGTTATCGAAAATGAAGTTTCGAAGGTGTTCCGCCTGCTGCATGCTGGCGTAACTGGTCGTGATCGGACATGGACCTCTATTGCGGTCTGCGGAAATTGTTTAAGTGACGGATCAGTGGTTTATGTATCCCCTGCTCGTATTTTGACAGGCTCTGGAGATGGATGAAGGCTACCAAAGGGCCAAGCAGGGCCTCAGCAAGGCTCAGAAGAAACAGAAACTGAAAAAGAAGAGGGATTACTATAAAATCCTCGGCGTCAAAAAGACAGCCTCAAAGAAAGAGATTAGCAAGGCGTACAGGTAAATAGTTAAAATAATATTTTGTTTAGGACCAGTATGGTTAAAATGTACATTGCTGAGCTGAACTCACGAGTTTAAATATTCTCGTTTGCGCGACAGACATAGTTGTCAAAGTACTCTCATTATCCAACACACACGTACAGTATGCAGCTCGACTCCGCACCACTGCACATCTGTATTCAACACGTATAGAGAACTCTGTGACGGCATCTCCGCAGTGTTACGTGTAGGGATCTCAGTGCTGGTTTGCACTGCGCCCGTCCGTACAGCGTGGCAGGTGACAACACGGACATTGTGTCTTACGCGCCACTCCCAACAGGAAACTGGCACAGCAGTGGCATCCGGACAACTTCGCCACTGGAGACGAGCAGGAGAAGAAGAAGTCTGAAGCCATGTTCATCGACATCGCCGCCGCGAAGGAGGTGCTCTCCGATGCCGGTATGTCCCTGACACGGGGCGGCTGACACGGGGCGACGACACGTGGCGGCTGACACGGGGCGGCTGACACGGGCGGCTGACACGGGGCGACTGACACGGGGCGGCTAACACGGGGCGGATGACACGGGGCGGCTGACACGGGGCGGCTGGGCTGGACGGGGCTGGACGTGGCTGGGCTGGGCTGGACTGGGCTGGACTGGGCTGGACTGGGCTGGGCTGGGCTGGACTGGGCTGGACTGGACTGGGCTGGGCTGGGCTGGACTGGGCTGGGCTGGACTGGACTGGGCTGGACTGGGCTGGGCTGGGCTGGACTGGGCTGGACTGGGCTGGACTGGACTGGGCTGGGCTGGGCTGGGCTGGACTGGAGCTGGCTGGCTGGCTGGCTGGCTGGCTGGCTGGCTGGCTGGCTGGCTGGCTGGCTGGCTGGCTGGCTGGCTGGCTGGCTGGCTGGCTGGCTGGCTGGCTGGCTGGCTGGCTGGCAGGCAGGCAGGCAGGCAGGCTGGCTGGCTGGCTGGCTGGCTGGCTGGCTGGCTGGCTGGGCGGGCTGGCTGGCTGGCTGGCTGGCTGGCTGGCTGGGCTGGCGGGCTGGCGGGCTGGCGGGCTGGCGGGCTGGCGGGCTGGCGGGCTGGCGGGCTGGCGGGCTGGCGGGCTGGCGGGCTGGCGGGCTGGCGGGCTGGCGGGCTGGCGGGCTGGCGGGCTGGCGGGCTGGCGGGCTGGCGGGCTGGCGGACTGGCGGACTGGCGGGCTGGCGGGCTGGCGGGCTGGCTCCCTGGCTGGCTGGGCTGGGCTGGGCTGGGCTGGCCTGGCGGGCGGGCTGGCTGGCTGGCTGGCCTGGCTGGCTGGCTGGCTGGCTGGCTGGCTGGGCTGGGCTGGCTGGCTGGCCTGGCTGGCTGGCTGGCTGGCTGGCTGGCTGGCTGGCTGGCTGGCTGGCTGGCTGGGCTGGGCTGGGCTGGGCTGGGCTGGGCTGGGCTGGGCTGGGCTGGGCTGGGCTGGGCTGGGCTGGGCTGGGCTGGGCTGGGCTGGGCTGGGCTGGGCTGGGCTGGCTGGCTGGCTGGGCTGGGCTGGGCTGGGCTGGGCTGGGCTGGGCTGGGCTGGGCTGGGCTGGGCTGGCTGGGCTGGGCTGGCTGGCTGGCTGGCCTGGCCTGGCTGGCCTGGCTGTGGCAGAGCTGAGTGGTGATGCTGTGACAGTGTGGCTGTGGTTTGAGCCGCCCGGCCGGTTTTACTCGGAATGTGCTAGAGTGACTCGATAGGATGTATCGGATCGTGACGTAGCGTCTCTAAGAGGTTTTAACTGTAGGGATGCAAACAAATATCCAAAAACAGGAACCGGCACCGCCACCGCTCATAAATGAGTTGGCACCGGCATCAAGCCCGGCCACATGTGGCAGGACCCGCCAGGCCCGGGAGCCAGCAATGTCTACTTCATTATACATTAAAAATATTGTAACCCCCGAACTTGTGCTGAGCCCGGCATGAGACCGGCAAGCCTGAGTTCAGACACAGCTTCAGGCCCGCCGGGCCTAAATTTGGGCCCAGCGCCGGCTCCGTGGTCCTGAAATTTGCATCCCTAGTTGTAAGGCACCATTTCAGTGCGGGTTGACTTCCGTTATCATTCGGGTATCGGTATCGAGCTGCAGTATCCCGTCGTGCTGTTTCTTGTGCTGTACTCAAATCGTGTTTGACCCCTCCACCACGGCTGTAGTTGTGCCAACCACGTCCGGCTCGCCTCCCCTCATCTGACTTGACTTCACCTGACCTCGTCCTGACCTGACCTCGCTCTGACCTCGTCCTGACCTGACCTCGCTCTGACCTCGTCCTGACCTGACCTCGCTCTGACCTCGTCCTGACCGGACCTCGCTCTGACCTCACCTGACCTCGCTCTGACCTGGATCTGACCTCGCTCTGACCTGGATCTGACCTCGCTCTGACCTCGCTCTGACCTCACCTGACATCGATCTGACCTCACCTGACCTCGCTCTGACCTCGCTCTGACCTCACCTGACCTCGCTCTGAACTCGCTCTGACCTCGCCTGACCTCGCTCTGACCTCACCTGACCTCGCTCTGACCTCGCTCTGACCTCACCTGACATCGATCTGACCTCGTCCTGACCGGACCTGACCGGCAGACAAGCGGCGCAAATTTGACAACGGCGAGGACCCGTTGGACCCGGAATCGGCGGCGGGGCGCGGCTTCAACCCGTTCGAGCAGGGCTTTCATGGCTTCCCCGGCGGCGGCGGCGGCGGACAACACTTCAAGTTCCACTTCAACTGAGAGATGTCGCCACTGGAGCGCGGCGCGCCTGTGATATTCGGGTCCGGCGGGGCGGCCGGCGGGGGCGCTGCGGCCTGCGACTCTCTGGGCTTTCCCGCGCCCCGCCGGCACGGAGGGCTTTCCCGCGCCCCGTCGGCACGGAGAGCTAGCTGATAGCGCGGCCGTGCAGGGCAGAGCGAAACGCGACGGGCGGAGGCGGCAGAGAACGGAAGAACGATGATTAAACTTTCGGAATTATCAAATTCATTGACATGGATGCAGCTCACTACCTCTTATAGAAGAACCCCGGAACAGCGTTGTTTGAAAAGTTTTCAAAAGTGCGTTAAGTTATTTCGTTGCATGAGTTGCAACGTTTGCGAAATTCCGTTGCCAGATTTTGTCGCAGTTTTCGCGTGTCACAAGCCAGGTGCCGACCAATCCAGATGACAATTTGCCGTGAGTGTTGATGCAGGTGGCGGTTTGATTCGTGTGCCTGTGCCTGGCCGGCGCTCTGAACACAAAACCCCGTGCAGTGCTCTGCGGCGCGGCGGGCGGCCGCTGGGTGCGGGTTGTGGGATCCGCGGTGCCTTCGACGCTCGGTGGAGGCAGGGTTGTGTGTATGGGTGTGTGTTCCTCCCCGTGGGCGGTTTGCGCGGCCCGTCAGCCGGCGTGTGTGTGTATGTATGGGTGTGTGTGTGTGTGTGTGTGTGTGTGTGTTCTGTCTGTCTGTGGCAGACTGAGAGGATTCCATTATGCTCAGCCGGTCCATCGGTGGTGCACCTCCACAGCAGCTGTACAAATCGCTGTGGCATTGCGCCGGCGGCGGCGGCGGCTGCTGCCGGCTCACGACACGCTGCAATGAAGTGTGACGGAATTCGTCTGAGAACCACTCGCATCGTAACTGAGGCTTTCGCGGTGTCTTCGTTTGCAAGGTTTTATTTAAAATGTCATTAGTTAGAAGGTACCTTTTTTTTTTCAGATTCAGAGGTTCAATCTGACATGACACGGGGAGCCGGCGGGGTCGCCATTGATCGGGTATTCCCACCGCGGAAGTTCAAACTCGGTTATTTAATTTGTCGACTTGCGTTCCATGTGCACATAATGTGTTTATGTGGAAACGTCAAACTGAGGGTTCCCAAATACATGTATGCCATACAGTGTAATGTTATGTTCTGTATCTGATTGTCGACAATGTCCACGCACTTTTGTTGAGAAAGCCCAACAACGTGATTGGGTTATTACAGAATGTGTGCTTACAGGGAAACATTGATATCAATATCGATAAGTATTCATATTACAAATTCAGGATGGATACAGTTTGGGAAACAAACGCCGGCAACTTTAACACCCTTTAATATGCTTAAATTGATAATGTATTCATCTAACGTTTTTTGTTTAAAGAAAAGTTGTTCAAAATTATCATTTGTGCTAATAATATATTATTTTAATCAAAAGAAAATCCAAACTTCTAATGTGTTTCGATTCACAAATCAACATCAGAGACTCGTGTCATATAACGTTTTAACCCTCGCCCCACGGGGGGGGTCCTAAAACGACCGACCCCCCCCCCCCCCCCCCCTGAGGTTTGTCTTGAATAACTTTTTACACTTTGTTTACACATGCGCCATCCTGCTGAAATTTACAGTAGTTGAGTTTACAACAATTATACGTATCCTATAAAATTTGAAGTGTTTACGACTTTTAGATCGTGGCCTTTTCGGCAAGGTCATGTCAGGACCCAAAGAGCCATTGACCTGATCCCAAAGGTCACCAGTTGACCGAGCAATCACTTAATATTTTAAAATGTGTAGCCCGTACATCGTGCGGGGCAGACAGAAGCACGCTGTTATTATACCGCACGCTTATTCGGTCCAAGCTAGATTACGCATGCTTTATTTATGATAGTGCCAGCGAAACTCGGAAGAAGGCCCTCGACACCATCCATCATGCAGCGATTCGTATTACTACCGGGGCCTTTCGCACGTCGCCAATAGACAGCATGCTTGCAGAGGTACATGAGTCTCCTCTATCTTTACGAAGACAGCGACTTGGTATGCGGTACGCTGCAAAACTTCGACAATTTGCTACGCACCCTGCATATGAGTGTATTTTCGCGTGAGGCCCTTTCAGTTTCCAGCCATGGATCCAGAGGGCGGTCGAGTGCTTTCTGTCTGAGAGTGAAATCGTTTTTTTTCTGACAATGATGTGCAGCTGCAGGGAAACATTGATATAAATTATAAACATTGATATCCTTAATCCTATCATGCGTGTTGAGCAGTTGCAGATCCCACCGTGGCAATTGAGAACTCCCACGATCGATATCTCACTTTCGCAGAGTAAGAAAAATGACTTACCGGGTGAGGTGTTTCGAGCAGTGTTCGCCACGGGCCCACCAACCCCCAGCCCGGCCCGGCCCAGGCCCATGAACACCAAGCCCAGGCCCGGACCAGGCCCGGTCAAATTTATAATATTGAGGCCCCGGCCCGGTCTGTCCCGTTCAAATTAAGCATATAATTATTTTCACAAAATTTTCAATCATTATCCTAGCATATTTACTTGTATACTATACATGTGAAACAATGAACCAACTATGCTAACCAAAAACAAACAAAAAGCCACAGCTACAGCAACAGTGCTGGGCAGCAACAGCTATGGAAGTGACTGCTGGTTGAAATGTTTGTCAGCTCTGACTTGAGCTTCAACATTCTCAGCCCAGGCGCGTCCAGATCCCCGTGATTTCCTTAAAGTTGAGGCCCAGCCCAGGCCCGGCCCATGGCCCATAGGGCCATCCCAGCCCGTGACGAACTCTGGTTTCGAGCGATAGTGATGGAGCACATCGCGTCATACGAGGGTCATATTCGCACCTATACAGACGGCTCTAAGACAGACCAAGGAGTAGGCTATGCCTTTGTGAGTGTGACGATACAAGGTCTTTCACATTGCCAAAACAAGCGTCAGTGTTTACATCCGAGCTTATAGGCGTGGTGACAGCGCTGTTTTATTTGAAGTAGGTAATGGCTCTTTGCACCTTATTTTAACGGACTCTCTGAGCAGCCTTTTGGCACTCAGAACTTTTATCCCACTCAGAACATTTTACAGGATATTTTCAGACGTATCACCGAATTACATCAGGCAGGTAAACATGTCACTCTGTTGGATCCCCAGTCACGTGGGAATACATGGGAATGAGCTGGCGGACGCTGCTGCAAAGCGTGCTGCTCAGGTGCGGTGTACGCGACGTCTGCCCCTTCCAGCGAGATATTTATTTCCGGTCATCACTGCATCTCTACAAGGCAAATGACAACAAGTGTGGGATGGAGTAGGCAGAAATAAGCTACGGGAAATAAAGCCTAGGCTGCGCGTCTGGCACTCCAGTTCCTGCAAAGAAGTTGGAAGGGAGGAAGTTATTCTTTGTAGGCTACGCATCGGTCACACCTATGTAACTAACGGCTAGCTAGTGTGTAATGACAGCAGGCCAATCTGTCCTCGCTGTGGGTCGATACTCTCCGTAAAACATATGCTGGTTGTATGTCCGCTCCTCGCTGCTGAACGATCGCGCTTCTTCGTCCAGACTTCTCCACAACTTTGTGTCAGCTTTTAGGTGACGATTCAGCAGCTATTCAGACAGATCGATTGTTGGCTTTTATCTCAGCCATCGGAATACCTATAGTATATACACCATAGTGACAAGATGAACTTCATTATGGGCGCCAAGTGACCATAAGTAGTCTGTGCGCCCAAAAAAACAATCATTATCATCATCATAGATGCTCAAAATGGGATGCCTTTGGATTTTCCTTATGATAGGCATCACGCTACTTTTTACGGTGTCGCTCTATCTCTGTCCGTTCGGAAGTTATACTACGCGCCCTGTACAATCGCTATTTTTGGGCGTGGTCGATCTTAGGTCATTCACTTGACCTGGAAGGTCACCCGTTGACCTGAAACCTAAAAATCACATACTGTTATATTCCTCTCATGACAGGCAACATGCTGGTTCTTACCGCATTGCTCTATGTTGCTTCGTTTGGAAGTTAACGGGGGGGGGGGGGGGTCTTCTTAGGACCCCCCGTAGGGCGAATGAGATAAAAGGTCCCCGTAGGGCGAGAGTTAATTCACAATGTGCCCTGTGATGTGCCGGGCTAGAGGTGTGCACTGTACACGGTAATAAATGCAACCGAAACCTCCCGTAACCATGGGACTCAAATCCGCAACCGCCCGTAACCGTAGAGCTCAAATCCGCAACCGCCTGTAACCGTAGGGCTCAAATCCGCAACCGCCCGTAACCGTAGGGCTCAAATCCGCAACCGCCCGTAACCGCAGCAAACACAATGTTAAAATGCATGGAGACTGAAGTGCTTCAGGACTCAAAAACTAAAATAGGTACTCGCAAAACATGTGATAATAATCTCGGAACATAACTTTCGTGTAGCTTCCATGCCGTTGCCCACGTAGCTTTTGTATTGATGCCTGTTCGATTGAACGGAAATTATAGTATGTGTCGTGTGGCATAATTCTCTTTTCCGCGAGGTATACGCAATGTCGTCTTTATTGTTTCTATTTTCAACGTCAAATAAAATTCAGCCGCGGAATAAAATCACCGCAACCGTAACCTCAGGCCTGTTCACGGGGTCTGCGGCCGCCGCGGCCAGGAGGCGGAGCTTAATTTCAATAACTTTGAACACTTTTGCGGCCACTGATGGCGTCCCATAAATGACACGTGTAGCGTTCGCAGCGAATAGGCAATTTCATGAAAACCATCAATGCTTTTCAAAACCACTCAACTACATGAATATCTACGAGTCACTACGAGTTGTCATTTTTGGTCAAACAACCGCCAGTGAGCCGAGATATTAACAAAACAGTGCGCAACCTTTGTCAGACGCGCGCCATTATGTCGAAATTCTACTGCGGCTGCTCCAGAGCAACCGCAGGAGCCGCAGAACGGAGAGCCTCTCCTCCCGGATCTGCTCTTTCGTGATTGGCTGACGATTAAGCCCCGCCCTCTTGGCCGCGGGAGCCGCGGCGGCCGCAGACCCCGTGAACAGGCCTCTTGTGCAACCGTAACCGTGACCTTGAGCGGAAAACGCAACCGTAACCGCGGTCAACCGCGGTTTAACTGCCCGACTGTACACCTCCAGTGCCGGCCCGGCCACTAAGCAAACCACACGAACTAAACAAATACGCAATTTAGGGAAATATGTATTGGGGAGGTCTTTAGGAAAATGAGTACTCTGAGTACTCATCCACTTTTGAAAACCGAGTTTTTATGAGTTTTGTTCGGCCAATATCAGATATTATATATTGCGGAACATTCAGTTTATTGGGCCTGTTCCAGTGGCGCCTCTAACCTCCAAGTTGCTCCAACTTGCAACTGTCTGTGCATTAGTATAGGACATGGTAGATAAAATACGTATAGGACAGTTGCAAGTTGGAGCAACTTGGAGGAGGTCACGGTAGATAAAATACTGGAGGAGGTTAGAGGTGCCACGGGACACGGTCATAGAATACCCACGGGAAGAGGCCCATTGTTGCCGTGATACGCTGAGTTTTAGCAAGAGTTTTAGTAGTTTATTCCCTGGCCATACCCATTTGTTTGCGCCACTTCATGCATGACCTGCGCCAAATAGACTCGTGCACGTACTATCACAGCAGTATACGGCCCTATAGCCTTGATCCTTGTTAGACACTCTAAAGTACTGTATCTAGTAAAGTATTAGTAAAGTAATCTTGTACTGTATAGCCTTGATACAGCCTCTCTCTTGATCACAGTGTACTGCTTTTTCGAAAATTAAGAGGTAGGTTTTGTGTAGTGCTTGAAGCGTTCAAAAAGTGATAATTATGTTAAATTAAAAATAATGCAATATACTTTGTTTGCACGAATTCGTTGAATTTGGGCATCACAAACTAATGGGAATAGCATTTCATTCCAATTCTTTGATTTGCCATGACAATGACTAACAAGTCAGGGTAGAGTCAGTAGCTCAGTCAGGAGAACGCTGTGCTTACAAACTGACACCCCGGCAAGGTGGGTTTGAGCCGCTTTGGCGCTTACGATTTCAATTTGCTCCTGGCAGGGCTGGTGGCAGCGGCCACGTTTAGGGTCAGACGAAGCCAGGGAGCTGGGCGGACTGTCTCCAGTCTTAGGGGATGTTACACTTTTACCTATAAATTCTGCTGTTTACCAGAATCAGAATTGCACGATTGGATGGTGGGGTGAGAACCTATGCAACAAGCTTAGCTTGGCAATAGCATGGGTCCTGATCTTGGAAATCCATCCCATCAAAACATTCAGACTTAATTTATAAAATAAAATTATTATGACAGGGTGATAACATTCCATAGTATTGACCATACTGTTCCTGTTATCCCGACTGGGAAAAATACACTCACTACGCTGGATGCGTCAGCGGAGCCGTTGCAGCGAAATTTCGGCGCAATGGCTGTTGCGCCAAAATTTATTGGGTGCTACACCGCATGCACAACACCTGTTAACACATACAAATGTGAAGTCAGTGTGTGGAAGGCCTCGCAGCGCCGCATCAGCCTCGGCATAAGGGTGTCACTGTCTTTCAGTGCAAAGCATCAGGGCCATGCCCCCCCATCCAGGGGAGGGGTCATGCCCCCAAAGGTCCTGAAACTATGATTTGCCCCCCCAAACGGTCGGACGTACAGTTGTAAACATTGCCTTTGCAGCAGTCAAAATCCAGCTATCCACATTGAAAAACCTGCAAATATTGTGCTGCTTCATGGCATGATACAAAATTCGCAATTGCTTATAAAAATTTGGAAAATGGGAAAAGAATTAATTGTCTGGCAGAGGCTCTCCTAACTCCTTAGCGATACCTAATTGCTATCCCCACAGTGTTGGAAAAGTTCACGTTTGTTGGTTCCATATACACCAACACATTTTGTACTCCTAAATTGTGACTGGTAAAAATCAATTTTTTTTTGTACTCAGAAATATTTATTGTCTATTAACTAATAAAAGTGTTTGTTGCAGAGAAAACCTGTTCATAAAAGGTTGACTTCTGGCTTGGAAAGTTGGACTGAATTGTAGCCAACACCACAATTACTTCCATCCACCCACTGCCACTGGATTAAAATAAAAGCTTAGGCAAAGACAAACCCAAGTCTCAACTTCAACTGTTAACAAACCAAACAAAGTTATAAAGTTTCCTTGAACAAACCCAACTCACAAGGCAAACACCGTCAGCAAAAACAAATCTCCACTGTGTCCTTCACGCAGGTTATTTGCGCTGAAAGTGTCGCAATTGGTAAAGAGTCTGCAATTAATTTATCGTAACATCGCAACACAACAGCCACAGCATAGAGGCCGGGGAATAGAATATAGATCGCTGACGGCTGACGGTCTGCTAACCCCCTCCTCCCCCCCCCCACCCCGGGTCAACAACTTGACGGCTGACGGCCCGCTACCCCCCCCCCCCACTCAACAACTTTTTGGAAATACGCCACTGGATTTGCTCCCCCCTCCCACAACCCACGGATCCTCCCCTGACTGATTTTGTCATAAGTCCTTTATTTTTTTTAAAAATAAAAATAGAGATAGACGAATTGTATTTCCTGATGACCTTGTCATACCTCATGAGTTTCAAATCGATCGTTCCAAAACTCCGTCTGTGGTAGTGTCCTGATTGGTTTTTGAGGTAGGGTCACTTAACGTGACCTGGTGACCTGACCTGACATGACCCTGACATCAAATTTAGTCAGAAGATGCAAAAGAGATCTATCAATAGCTGTGCCAAATTTCATGGCGCTGCGTGGAACGGTTCCGGAGATATCGACCTGAGAGACTGACGAGAGTACAACTATTGGGAGTACAAATGTAATTATAGTAGGTCCCTATGCCACAACACAGTGTGACCTACTCCAATTGCCCCACCAATTATTCTCCAGCCTCAGAAGGAGAACAAGTACTCTGTAAAAGAGTAACAATTACTTTGCTGACGGCAAAACGCACTGGGATTCTGTTATCTCCGTAACATGTTGACTCACATTTGTGACGTCAGGAGCCTATTCGGTTTTGACCAATCGACTAGCTTGATTGAGAGCTGGACCAGTATGGATAGCCGTTAGCTCCCTTTTACCCGTGACGTTTGCCATTCGCTCATAGAATAGTAGCAAGTAGGGAAATTACCTTGGAAAATTCCTTTGTCATTGTTTGTTGGTAACGCACACGCGGCGCACACGTGAGTTGTGATTACTGATTATTGTGGGGTTGATCTCACGGTGGGTATTTTTTTGAGTAGCATTGAAATAATTTTAATTATATGATATGAAGGCCAGTTCGTGATTTGAAATGTTATTCGGTTGGAGAGCCAGACTGGAAAAAACACTAAAAGTGACTCATTTTACATGGACACATGTCACATTTCCTGGTTATGACCGCCAGGCCCCATGTTGATGTAACAGTTTTCTGGCATTGTTCTGAATTGTTGTCCTGAAAAAGAAAATGTGTGCTTAGGTAGGTATACATTGCTTTTATGCATGAATGCATAGGTACTTACCAAGAATTGTCAGCACATTTTGATCTGGGGAATTTAGTTTTGTAGTTTATCATTCATCATTATTCATTAGTATATCAGTATTTATTTTTGGCCTACCATCAGGTTATTTTTGTACTCTTTGTTTGCGAAGATATGTACTCCTCCACCAACGAAAAAAAGTAGAATTCCCACCCTGTGACCCTGACATCAAATTTAGTCAGAAGATGCAAAAGAGATGTATCAATAGCTGTGCCAAATTGCATGGCGCTGCGTGGAACGGTTCCGGATATATCGACCTGAGAGACTGACGAGAGTACAACTATTGGGAGTACAAATGTAATTAGAGTAGGTCCCTATGCCACAACACAGTGTGACCTACTCCAATTGCCCCACCAATTATTCTCCAGCCTCAGAAGGAGAACAAGTACTCTGTAAAAGAGTAACAATTACTTTGCTGATGGCAAAACGCACTGGGATGCTGTTATCTCTGTAACATGTTGACTCACATTTGTGACGTCAGAAGCCTATTCGGTTTTGACCAATCGACTAGCTTGATTGAGAGCTGGACCAGTATGGATAGCCGTTAGCTCCCTTGTACCCGTGACGTTTGCCATTCGCTCATAAAATAGTTGCGAGTAGTGAAACTACTTGCAGCCTTTGTCATTGTTTGTTGGTGACGCACACACAGCGCACACAAGAGTTGTGATTACTGATTATTGTGGGCTTGATCTCACGGTGGGTATTTTTTTTTAGTAGCATTTAAATAATTTTAATTATATGATATGAAGGCCAGTTCGTGATTTTAAATGTTATTCGGTTGGAGAGCCAGACTGGAAAAAAACTAAAAGTGACTCATTTTACATGGACACATTTCCTGGTTATGACCGCCAGGCCCCATGTTGATGTAACGGTTTTCTGGCATTGTTCTGAATGGTTGTCCTGAAAAAGAAAATGTGTGCTTAAGTAGGTATACATTGCTTTTCTGCATGAATGCATAGGTACTTACCAAGAATTGTCAGCACATTTTGATCTGGGGAATTTAGTTTTGTAGTTTATCATTCATCATTATTCATTAGTATATCAGTATTTATTTTTGGCCTACCATCAGGTTATTTTTGTACTCTTTGTTTGCGAAGATATGTACTCCTCCACCAACGAAAAAAAGTATAATTCCCACCCTGTGCTAGGGCCCACTCCCTTCATACAATATTAACTTTCAAGCGGGCTACATCTTTAGCTAGTCAGCCGAGCTCCGAAAAAAGGGACGCAAACGCGAAGACGCGGACATCGGCTCCCGGAAGCTGCTCCAGCGGTGCCCAACTTGCTGGACCGAAGAGCCTAATAGTGGGACCAGGCCAGGAACATCTCCCCAAGCCATCTCGCCCCAGCCTCCTCAAGATCCACAGGGACCATTTATGCGCGGAGAAGTCGTTCTGCCTCTTGCTGCTTTTAAACTGTTTGCACTGTTACCAGTTGTTTGTTGCAGTTCAGTACATATGTAATGTATACAGTTATTATCATATGTACTATTGAGCGCTGACTGCCACCGGTCATCGTGATTTACTATCCGAGGAATATGTATATGAAAAACTACCTTAATTTCAATAGTTTTCATCATACCGAGATATGCAACCAGGAATAGGAGTTACCTGAGGTTTGCCTCCACTCACGGTCTGGTTCCAATATTAAAATTGCGTTTTTCACGACCTAAAATCTAAATTTCACGCCACTTCGCGGCGTCACATCGGTGGCCATCGTCATAACGAAGCCATCGTCCCTGTAGCTCCCATGTAGCTCAGTGGGAGAGCGCTGGACTTCTGACCTATCCCGGTGTGGCAGCCCGGGTTCGAGTCGCTTCGGCGCTCGCTGTTTGCTCCTGACTGGGATGGCCTGCGGCCGGTGACAGCGGTCGCACTCAAGGTCAGGTGACGTCAGTGAGCGGGGCGGACCGTGTCCAGGTATGTCGGGCACGTTCAACTTTCGTCTCTAAATTCTGCCGGCCAACAGGAATTGCGCGATCGGGTGGTGAGGTCAGGACCTGCGCAACAAGCTCTGCTTAGCGTGGGTCCTGACCTCGGAAATCCAGCCATACAAAACATGCGGACTAAATTTATTTTAAAAAAATCGTCATCGTCTTTGGTTCGTTGTAGCGGTGAATTGAATGAATAGCATGTTTAACTTCTTATTCTCAACAAGGCCCACCGCCTATGTGTCTGGGTTTTATCAGGCAAACCCGTACAAATGGCCGAACTTTGGCTAGACGAAATTACGCTGGACGTGCGCCGAAATTTCGGTGCAATTGCTGAATTACGCCGGACTTGCGCCGAAATTTTCGGCGCAATTGCTGAATTACGCCGAACTTGCGCCGAAATTTTCGGCGCAATCGCGGAATTACGCTGAACATGTTGGTGAAAGCGTGTATTTTTTCCAGTCGGGCCTGTTATGGTTCATTTTGTTTCATTTCAGGTTTGGTGTCACATTCACACCAGTTTGCTTTTGTTATGTTATTATTTTAATCAAGGTAAATGGGTGGCCGTTCAGGAGAGGCCGCCTGAAGGCCGGGGAAAAAGTCCTTCCATATTTTGGTCACATGTTTTAAATGAAAGTTTCCTTCATATTCTTCTTGTTGTAAAGCAGTGGTTGGGGATCCCAAGAGAGTTTATTGACAGTTTACTAATTATAGATAGCAGGCTCACCATAAAGAAGACATGTGACCGTGAAGGGAGAAATCCAAGATGGAGGCCAATTCCACCCCAGGTGGCCTCTCCAGAACGGCCACCGGCAAATGGGGTCTCGCCTCTGCAAAGTGCAAACCATGGCAATGGTCACCTACTGATATCAGTGTTAATTGTAATGGGTGCATCTGATTTATCTCTCATACTGCTCTCACACTGACAATGGGCAACATTGCCTTGATAGGTTTTAATTGTTATGCTGGACTTAAAATAAATGCAGTAATTGGCTACATAGGTACCACCTGCATATGAATAAAGCCACCAAATACACTTGGCAGTGTTGGGGTGTTAATTTCCAAGATGTGATATTGCCTGCAACCATTGATTTTAAAAGTATACATCAATTAAATGTTCATTTTTTTAAATATTTTGAGCACTAGGTTAAAATGCAGGTACACAATTACTAATTTTGGAGCATTTCAGCCTGAATAGTCATTACCATGCATATGCATGAAAACTGCTTGACTTATACATGTAGGTTAAACAACTGTAACACAGAACACACCCTAATGCCAAACTTTGCATGCTATTGCCAATGTAGATAATACTGATGCAGTATATCACCAATAACATGACAAGTTTGGTGTTACAAAGTGTCTGGTGTTACAGTTGTCTAGGCTATCTAGTACAGATAATGAATGTGAGATGCCTGCCCCTCAATCTGCATGGACAGGGACAATCCTGAACATATCTACTCAACCAGTCGGGACCATTTTATATAGTCACCCTCATCTGCACAGTCACCCTCATCTGCACAGTCACCCTCATCTGCACAGAGTCACCCTCATCTGTGCAGAGGCCAAACAATCCTGTCCTGACAATCCTGAACATATCTACTCAACCAGTCGGGACAATTTTATATAGTCACCCTCATCTGCACAGAGGCTGAGAGTCATACATTTAGAACCATTTTATATAGTCACCCTCATCTGCACAGAGGCTGAGAGTCATGCATTTATAACCATTTTATATAGTCACCCTCATCTGCACAGAGGCTGAGAGTCATGCATTTATAACCATTTTATATAGTCACCCTCATCTGCACAGAGGCTGAGAGTCATACATTTATAACCATTTTATATAGTCACCCTCATCTGCACAGAGGCTGAGAGTCATGCATTTATAACCATTTTATATAGTCACCCTCATCTGCACAGAGGCTGAGAGTCATACATTTAGAACCATTTTATATAGTCACCCTCATCTGCACAGAGGCTGAGAGTCATGCATTTATAACCATTTTATATAGTCACCCTCATCTGCACAGAGGCTGAGAATCATACATTTAGAACCATTTTATATAGTCACCCTCATCTGCACAGAGGCTGAGAGTCATGCATTTATAACCATTTTATATAGTCACCCTCATCTGCACAGAGGCTGAGAGTCATGCATTTAGAACCATTTTATATAGTCACCCTCATCTGCACAGAGGCTGAGAGTCATGCATTTAGAACCATTTTATATAGTCACCCTCATCTGCACAGAGGCTGAGAGTCATACATTTAGAACCATTTTATATAGTCACCCCTCATCTGCACAGAGGCTGAGAGTCATACATTTTTCAACAGGGTCCCACAGCAGATATTGAGAAGCCAGCAGGCATTCAAGGCTTGAATGAGTCACACCTCAATAACATGTCTAAAAGCACATGTGCATGGTGACTTTGGCAGCTCCTAATCAGTCCTTTAGTGTCATCTTAGCACTTCTGTTATTATCATTTTTTTTTAAATATGTTATGGTGTTACCTCTGGGCTTTGGGGCATTCCACAACATTTTGATGAGTCGAAAACACCTTCATCTCTCACTTTTTGTTCAAAATTGGTCTATAGGGTTATCTTGGATCCTGAATTCAGCTGTGTCAATATTAGCTCGATCTGACCTCAGGTTCTGGAGTTATAGCTTCGGGCATTTTTGCATGGTCACACTGCAGAGGTATTTTTTTTTTGAAGGCCGAAATATTGCATTTGACTTAACCCAAATGTAAAAAAATACTTATATGGCTGAATTCGCAATGAAACGGAGATTCTATTTCCGGGCTTTGTTGCGTGACCTTGGCTGACCTTGACCCGTGACCTCGTGACCTTTTTTCGTTGACTTCGTGTGACCCCGGCTACAACTCTGATTACAATTTTTTACTTCACAAAAATACTTGTCTATATATTGCCTAACAACGCAAACAATCAAATGTGCGTTTTTAAATGTGCTATAAAATGTGCTGTTAAATGTGTTAAATAAAATGTGCAGCTGGAGGCTGATTTTTGGTATACACACTGTCAGGGTGACGAGCAACACCACGCAGCCATCCGGCGTGGTCCAAAACGGATCGAATGGTGAAGACCCCGCCGAAATCGGTCTCATATTCGGAGCATGACGTCGTCGGCAACGATTTTTGGCGGTTTTGGTCCAATTTGGTCCACTTGGATTGGACCAAAGTGGATCAAACTCAAAACGGCACCGGATTGGACCACGCCGGATCGAGCGGTGTAGACCACGCCCAAATCGGTCCCATAGGTTCGCAGATATCCGCCCGTACCCCTTCCCCTTGGGGGTAATTCGAAAACACGAACGTATATGGACGGAAAATATGGAAATTAGAGGAAAACACGCAACGTTTTTTTATTTGTTGCGTTGTTAGGCAATATATTGACAAGTATTTTGTGAAGTGAAAAATTAAAATAAGAGGTGTACCAAGGGTCACACGAGGTCAACAAAAAAAAATGCACGAGGTCACGTGGTGAAGGTCATTCAAGGTCACGCAGCGAAGTCCAGAAATATAATATCTGTTTCATTGCGAATTCAGCCATATAATTCTTTTTGACATTTGGTTAAGTCAAATGCATTATTTTGGCACCAAAAATACCTCTGCAGTGTGACCTTGCAAAAATGCCCGAGGCTATAACTCGAAAACCTGAGGTCAAATCGAGCTAATATTGCCACAGCTGAATTCAGGACCCAATCAATATATACCTGAATTCATCTGAAACGTCGATATACGTTCAACTGAATTTAGGACCCTATAGACCAATTGAGAAAAAAGTGAGATGGGAGTGTAATTAGGGGGAAAAGATGTCGAAATGTCGTGGGATTCTCTCCCCCCCCCCCCTCTCTCTCTCTCTCTCTCTCTCTCTCTCTCTCTCTCTTCTCTCTCTCTCTCTCTCTCTCTCTCTCTCTCTCTCTCTCTCTCTCTCTCTCTCTCTCCTCTCTCTCGCTCTCTCTCGCTCTCGCTCTCTCGCTCTCTCGCTCTCTCGCTCTCCTCGCTCTCTCGCGCTCTCTCGCTCTCTCGCTCTCTCGCTCTCTCTCGCTCTCTCGCTCTCTCGCTCTCTCGCTCTCTCGCTCTCTCGCTCTCTCGCTCTCTCGCTCTCTCGCTCTCTCGCTCTCTCGCTCTCTCTCGCTCTCTCGCTCTCTCGCTCTCTCGCTCTCTCGCTCTCTCGCTCTCTCGCTCTCTCGCTCTCTCGCTCTCTCGCTCTCTCGCTCTCTCGCTCTCGCTCTCTCGCTCTCTCGCTCTCTCTCGCTCTCTCGCTCTCTCGCTCTCTCGCTCTCTCGCTCTCTCGCTCTCTCGCCCTCTCTCGCTCTCTCGCTCTCTCGCTCTCGCTCTCTCGCTCATCTCGCTCTCTCGCTCTCTCGCTCTCTCGCTCTCTCGCTCTCTCGCTCTCTCGCTCTCATCGCTCTCTCGCTCTCTCGCTCTCTCGCTCTCTCGCTCTCTCTCTCGCTCTCTCGCTCTCTCGCTCTCTCGCTCTCTCGCTCTCTCGCTCTCTCTCGCTCTCTCGCTCCTCTCTCGCTCTCCTCGCTCTCTCGCTCTCTCGCTCTCTCGCTCTCTCGCTCTCTCGCTCTCTCGCTCTCTCGCTCTCTCGCTCTCTCGCTCTCTCGCTCTCTCGCTCTCTCGCTCTCTCGCTCTCTCGCTCTCTCGCTCTCTCGCTCTCTCGCTCTCTCGCTCTCTCGCTCTCTCGCTCTCTCGCTCTCTCGCTCTCTCGCTCTCTCTCGCTCTCTCGCTCTCTCGCTCTCTCGCTCTCTCGCTCTCTCGCTCTCTCGCTCTCTCGCTCTCTCGCTCTCTCGCTCTCTCTCCTCGCTCTCTCGCTCTCTCGCTCTCTCGCTCTCTCGCTCTCTCGCTCTCTCGCTCTCTCGCTCTCTCGCTCTCTCGCTCTCTCGCTCTCTCGCTCTCTCGCTCTCTCGCTCTCGCTCTCTCGCTCTCTCGCTCTCTCGCTCTCTCTCTCTCTCCGGTCCCGGTCCGGTCCCGGTCCCGGTCCCGGTCCCGGTCCCGGTCCCGGTCGCTCTCTCGCTCTCTCCGCTCTCTCGCTCTCTCGCTCTCTCGCTCTCTCGCTCTCTCGCTCTCTCGCTCTCTCGCTCTCTCGCTCTCTCGCTCTCTCGCTCTCTCGCTCTCTCGCTCTCTCGCTCTCTCGCTCTCTCGCTCTCTCGCTCTCTCGCTCTCTCGCTCTCTCGCTCTCTCGCTCTCTCGCTCTCTCTCTCTCTCCCGGTCCCGGTCCCGGTCCCGGTCCCGGTCCCGGTCCCGGTCCCGGTCCCGGTCTCGGATTAT